>JAKVIS010000641.1:0-58756 GCA_033119425.1 Bufotes viridis | reverse complement strand
TTGTCACAATGGAACACTTCAGCATACATGGATGATGACATAACAATGGACCCTTGCTGTTTTACTCCCTGGCAGCAGCCATGATGCTTCATTCTTCAGTCAAGTGTGGATCCATGCACCTCAACAGGTAAGGGCACCAATCAACAGGTAAGGGCACGTTTTTGTGTGTGTCAAACAAAGGTGTCAGATTATGAAAGATTTGTTTGAGGGAACTAGTGGCGCTTCTGTGCAGATTGGAATACTGTCCAGCGTCTATTAGCAAGCCCAGAACACAAAAGCCTTCTTAACTGTTCCTGATGGTATGGAAAACTGAACTCTTAGATTAACCCTCGTTACTCGCTTTCTCAACACAGGAATATAAAGCGGCCACCGACAAAGCTAAGCCTTTTTTGTTTCTTGCTTTTTGGCCGCTGAAATGCAGGTGCAGTTCAGCTTAGCTTCTGAAACTCACCACCTCTCATGATATACCATACCTTTTATGCAATTTTGGAGTTGGCAGAATGAGGATGCACCAGCCTGTCCAATCAAAGTTCTGTGCTAGCACTAAATTACCTTAGCACCTCTGTAACTGAGCTACATGCTGCAGGAATCCAAAAGCAGATTCCAACCCAGTATTTTAATGCAGCTATAGTGAAAAGTGCTCATAAACTAGGTTTTCTCCTTGCTGACTTCTGTGGTTGCAATCCAATCCCTTGCCAACATTTCTTATTCATTAAAATGACAACTGTGTTTAACTGCAAATCAAAATGGCTGCCTCCAGAAAATCAATATGGCAGCCTCCTTAAAAATTTCTATAGACGGAACACTGAGCGTGTCACAATGGAACCCTTCAGCATACATGGATGATGACATCACAATGGACCCTTGCTTTTTTCCTCCCTGGCAGAAGCCATGATGCTTCATTCTTCAGTCAGGTGTGGATCCATGCACCTCAACAGCTAAGGTCACCAATCAACAGGTAAGGGCACGTTTTTGTGTGTGTCAAACAAAGGTGTCAGATTATGAAAGATTTGTTTGAATGAACTAGTGGCGCTTCTGTGCAGATTGGAATACTGTCCAGCATCTATTAGCAAGCCCAGAACACAAAAGCCTTCTTAACTGTTCCTGATGGTATGGAAAACTGAACTCTTAGATTAACCCTCGTTACTCGCTTTCTAAACACAGGAATATAAAGCGGCCACTAACAAAGCTAAGCCTTTTCTGTTTCTTGCTTTTTGGCCGCTGAAATGCAGGTGCAGTTCAGCTTAGCTTTTGCAACTCACCACCTCTCATGAGATACCATACCTTTTATGCATTTTTGGAGTTGGCAGAATGAGGATGCACCAGCCTGTCCAATCAAAGTTCTGTGCTAGCACTAAATGAACTTAGCACCTCTGTAACTGAGCCACATGCTGCAGGAATCCAAAAGCAGATTCCAACCCAGTATTTTAATGCAGCTATAGTGAAAAGTGCTCATAAACTAGGTTTTCTCCTTGCTGACTTCTGTGGTTGCAATCCAATCCCTTTCCAACATTTCTTATTCATTGAAATGACAGCTGTGTTTAACTGCAAATCAAAATGGCAGCCTTCAGAAAATAAATATGGCAGCCTCCATAAAAATTTCAATAGACAGAACACTGAGCGTGTCACAATGGAACCCTTCAGCATACATGGATGATGACATCACAATAGACCCTTGCTGTTTTCCTCCCTGGCAGCAGCCATGATGCTTCATTCTTCAGTCAGGTGTGGATCCATGCACCTCAACAGGTAAGGGCACCGATCAACAGGTAAGGGCATGTTTTTGTTTGTGTCAAACGAAGGTGTCAGCTTATGAACGATTTGTTTGAGGGAATTAGTGGCGCTTCTGTGTAGATTGGAATACTGTCCAGCGTCTATTAGCAAGCCCAGAACACAAAAGCCTTCTTAACTGTTCCTGATGGTATGGAAAAATGAACTCTTAGAGTAACCCTCGTTACTCGCTTTCTCAACACAGGAATATAAAGCGGCCACCGACAAAGCTAAGCCTTTTCTGTTTCTTGCTTTTTGGCCGCTGAAATGCAGGTGCAGTTCAGCTTAGCTTCTGCAACTCACCACCTCTCATGAGATACTATACCTTTTCTGCATTTTTGGAGTTGGCACAATGAGGATGCACCAGCCTGTCCAATCAAAGTTCTGTGCAAGCACTAAATTAACTTAGCACCTCTGTAACTGAGCTACATGCTGCAGGAATCCAAAAGCAGATTCCAACCCAGTATTTTAATGCAGCTATAGTGAAAAGTGCTCATAAACTAGGTTTTCTCCTTGCTGACTTCTGTGGTTGCAATCCAATCCCTTGCCAACATTTCTTATTCATTGAAATGACAACTGTGTTTAACTGCAAATCAAAATGGCTGCCTCCAGAAAATCAATATGGCAGCCTCCTTAAAAATTTCAAAAGACGGAACACTTAGCGTGTCACAATGGAACCCTTCAGCATACAAGGATGATGACATCACAATAGACCCTTGCTGTTTTCCTCTCTGGCAGCAGCCATGATGTTTCATTCTTCAGTCAGGTGTGGATCCATGCACCTCAACAGGTAAGGTCACCAATCAACAGGTAAGGGCACGTTTTTGTGTGCGTCAAACGAAGGTGTCAGATTATGAAAGATTTGTTTGAGGGAACTAGTGGCGCTTCTGTGCAGATTGGAATACTGTCCAGCATCTATTAGCAAGCCCAGAACACAAAAGCCTTCTTAACTGTTCCTGATGGTATGGAAAACTGAACTCTTAGATTAACCCTCGTTACTCGCTTTCTCAAAACACAGGAATATAAAGCGGCCACCGAGAAAGCTAAGAGATTTTCTGTTTCTTGCTTTTTGGCCGCTGAAATGTAGGTGCAGTTCATGTTAACTTCTGCAACTCACCACCTCTCATGAGATACCATACCTTTTATGCATTTTTGGAGTTGGCAGAATGAGGATGCACCAGCCTGTCCAATCAAAGTTCTGTGCTAGCACTAAATTAACTTAGCACCTCTGTAACTGAGCTACATGCTGCAGGAATCCAAAAGCAGATTCCAACCCAGTATTTTAATGCAGCTATAGTGAAAAGTACTCATAAACTAGGCTTTCTCCTTGCTGACCTCTGTGGTTGCAATCCAATCCCTTGCCAACATTTCTTATTCATTGAAATGACAACTGTGTTTAACTGCAAATCAAAATGGCTGCCTCCAGAAAATCAATATGGCAGCCTCCATAAAAATTTCAATAGACGGAACACTGAGCGTGTCACAATGGAACCCTTCAGCATACATGGATGATGACATCACAATGGACCCTTGCTGTTTTCCTCCCTGGCAGCAGCCATGATGCTTCATTCTTCAGTCAGGTGTGGATCCATGCACCTCAACAGGTAAGGGCACCAATCAACAGGTAAGGGCACGTTTTTGTGTGTGTCAAACAAAGGTGTCAGATTATGAAAGATTTGTTTGAGGGAACTAGTGGCGCTTCTGTGCAGATTGGAATACTGTCCAGCGTCTATTAGCAAGCCCAGAACACAAAAGCCTTCTTAACTGTTCCTGATGGTATGGAAAACTGAACTCTTAGATTAACCCTCGTTACTCGCTTTCTCAACACAGGAATATAAAGCGGCCACCGACAAAGCTAAGCCTTTTCTGTTTCTTGCTTTTTGGCCGCTGAAATGCAGGTGCAGTTCAGCTTAGCTTCTTAAACTCACCTCCTCTCATGAGATACCATACCTTTTATGCATTTTTGGAGTTGGCAGAATGAGGATGCACCAGCCTGTCCAATCAAAGTTCTGTGCTAGCACTAAATTAACTTAGCACCTCTGTAACTGAGCTACATGCTGCAGGAATCGAAAAGTAGATTCAAACCCATTATTTTAATGCAGCTATAGTGAAAAGTGCTCATAAACTAGGTTTTCTCCTTGCTGACTTCTGTGGTTGCAATACAAACCCTTGCCAACATTTCTTATTCATTGAAATGACAACTGTGTTTAACTGCAAATCAAAATGGCTGCCTCCAGAAAATCAATATGGCAGCCTCCATAAAAATTTCAATAGACGGAACACTGAGCGTGTCACAATGGAACCCTTCAGCATACATGGATGATGACATCACAATAGACCCTTGCTGTTTTCCTCCCTGGCAGCAGCCATGATGCTTCATTCTTCAGTCAGGTGTGGATCCATGCACCTCAACAGGTAAGTGCACCAATCAACAGGTAAGGGCACATTTTTGTGTGCATCAAACGAAGGTGTCAGATTATGAAAGATTTGTTTGAGGGAACTAGTGGCGCTTCTGTGCAGATTGGAATACTGTCCAGCGTCTATTAGCAAGCCCAGAACACAAAAGCCTTCTTAACTGTTCCTGATGGTATGGAAAACTGAACTCTTAGATTAACCCTCGTTACTCGCTTTCTAAACACAGGATTATAAAGCGGCCACTGACAAAGATAAGCCTTTTCTGTTTCTTGCTTTTTGGCCGCTGAAATGCAGGTGCAGTTCAGCTTAGCTTCTGCAACTCACCACCTCTCATGAGATACCATACCTTTTATGCATTTTTGGAGTTGGCAGAATGAGAATGCACCAGCCTGTCCAATCAAAGTTCTGTGCTAGCACTAAATTACCTTAGCACCTCTGTAACTGAGCTACATGCTGCAGGAATCCAAAAGCAGATTCCAACCCAGTATTTTAATCCAGCTATAGTGAAAAGTGCTCATAAACTAGGTTTTCTCCTTGCTGACTTCTGTGGTTGCAATCCAATCCCTTGCCAACATTTCTTATTCATTAAAATGACAACTGTGTTTGACTGCAAATCAAAATGGCTGCCTCCAGAAAATCAATATGGCAGCCTCCATAAAAATTTCAATAGACGGAACACTGAGCGTGTCACAATGGAACCCTTCAGCATACATGGATGATGACATCACAATGGACCCTTGCTGTTTTCCTCCCTGGCAGGAGACATGATGCTTCATTCTTCAGTCAGGTGTGGATCCATGCACCTCAACAGCTCAGGTCACCAATCAACAGGTAAGGGCACGTTTTTGTGTGTGTCAAACAAAGGTGTCAGATTATGAAAGATTTGTTTGAGGAAACTAGTGGCGCTTCTGTGCAGATTGGAATACTGTCCAGCGTCTATTAGCAAGCCCAGAACACAAAAGCCTTCTTAACTGTTCCTGATGGTATGGAAAACTGAACTCTTAGATTAACCCTCGTTACTCGCTTTCTCAACACAGGAATATAAAGCGGCCACCGACAAAGCTAAGCCTTTTCTGTTTCTAGCTTTTTGGCCGCTGAAATGCAGGTGCAGTTCAGCTTAGCTTCTTAAACTCACCACCTCTCATGAGATACCATACCTTTTATGCATTTTTGGAGTTGGCAGAATGAGGATGCACCAGCCTGTCCAATAAAAGTTCTGTGCTAGAACTAAATTAACTTAGCACCTCTGTAACTGAGCTACATGCTGCAGGAATCGAAAAGTAGATTCAAACCCAGTATTTTAATGCAGCTATAGTGAAAAGTGCTCATAAACTAGGTTTTCTCCTTGCTGACTTCTGTGGTTGCAATCCAAACCCTTGCCAACATTTCTTATTCATTGAAATGACAACTGTGTTTAACTGCAAATCAAAATGGCTGCCTCCAGAAAATCAATATGGCAGCCTCCATAAAAATTTCAATAGACGGAACACTGAGCGTGTCACAATGGAACCCTTCAGCATACATGGATGATGACATCACAATAGACCCTTGCTGTTTTCCTCCCTGGCAGCAGCCATGATGCTTCATTCTTCAGTCAGGTGTGGATCCATGCACCTCAACAGGTAAGGGCACCAATCAACAGGTAAGGGCACGTTTTTGTGTGCGTCAAACGAAGGTGTCAGATTATGAAAGATTTGTTTGAGGGAACTAGTGGCGCTTCTGTGCAGATTGGAATACTGTCCAGCATCTATTAGCAAGCCCAGAACACAAAAGCCTTCTTAACTGTTCCTGATGGTATGGAAAACTGAACTCTTAGATTAACCCTCGTTACTCGCTTTCTAAACACAGGATTATAAAGCGGCCACTGACAAAGCTAAGCCTTTTCTGTTTCTTGCTTTTTGGCCGCTGAAATGCAGGTGCAGTTCAGCTTAGCTTCTGCAACTCACCACCTCTCATGAGATACCATACCTTTTATGCATTTTTGGAGTTGGCAGAATGAGAATGCACCAGCCTGTCCAATCAAAGTTCTGTGCTAGCACTAAATGAACTTAGCACCTCTGTAACTGAGCCACATGCTGCAGGAATCCAAAAGCAGATTCCAACCCAGTATTTTAATCCAGCTATAGTGAAAAGTGCTCATACACTAGGTTTTCTCCTTGCTGACTTCTGTGGTTGCAATCCAATCCCTTTCCAACATTTCTTATTCATTGAAATGACAGCTGTGTTTAACTGCAAATCAAAATGGCAGCCTCCAGAAAATAAATATGGCAGCCTCCATAAAAATTTCAATAGACAGAACACTGAGCGTGTCACAATGGAACCCTTCAGCATACATGGATGATGACATCACAATAGACCCTTGCTGTTTTCCTCCCTGGCAGCAGCCATGATGTTTCATTCTTCAGTCAGGTGTGGATCCATGCACCTCAACAGGTAAGGGCACCAATCAACAGGTAAGGGCACGTTTTGTGTGTGTCAAACGAAGGTGTCAGCTTATGAACGATTTGTTTGAGGGAACTAGTGGTGCTTCTGTGTAGATTGGAATACTGTCCAGCGTCTATTAGCAAGCCCAGAACACAAAAGCCTTCTTAACTGTTCCTGATGGTATGGAAAAATGAACTTTAAGAGTAACCCTCGTTACTCGCTTTCTCAACACAGGAATATAAAGCGGCCACCGACAAAGCTAAGCATTTTCTGTTTCTTGCTTTTTGGCCGCTGAAATGCAGGTGCAGTTAAGCTTAGCTTCTGCAACTCACCACCTCTCATGAGATACTATACCTTTTCTGCATTTTTGGAGTTGGCACAATGAGGATGCACCAGCCTGTCCAATCAAAGTTCTGTGCTAGCACTAAATTAACTTAGCACCTCTGTAACTGAGCTACATGCTGCAGGAATCCTAAAGCAGATTCCAACCCAGTATTTTAATGCAGCTATAGTGAAAAGTGCTCATAAACTAGGTTTTCTCCTTGCTGACTTCTGTGGTTGCAATCCAATCCCTTGCCAACATTTCTTATTCATTGAAATGACAGCTGTGTTTAACTGCAAATCAAAATGGCTGCCTCCAGAAAATCAATATGGCAGCCTCCATAAAAATTTCAAAAGACGTAACACTTAGCGTGTCACAATGAAACCCTTCAGCATACATGCATGATGACATCACAATGGACCTTTGCTGTTTTCCTCCCTGGCAGCAGCCATGATGCTTCATTCTTCAGTCAGGTGTGGATCCATGCACCTCAACAGGTAAGGGCGCCAATCAACAGGTAAGGGCACGTTTTTGTGTGCGTCAAACGAAGGTGTCAGATTATGAAAGATTTGTTTGAGGGAACAAGTGGCGCTTCTGTGCAGATTAGAATACTGTCCAGCACCTATTAGCAAGCCCAGAACACAAAAGCCTTCTTAACTGTTCCTGATGGTATGGAAAACTGAACTCTTAGAGTAACCCTCGTTACTCACTTTCTCAACACAGGAATATAAAGCGGCCACCAAGAAAGCTAAGCCTTTTCTGTTTCTTGCTTTTTGGCCGCTGAAATGCAGGTGCAGTTCAGCTTAGCTTCTGAAACTCACCACCTCTCATGATATACCATACCTTTTATGCATTTTTGGAGTTGGCAGAATTAGGATGCACCAGCCTGTCCAATCAAAGTTCTGTGCTAGAACTAAATTAACTTAGCACCTCTGTAACTGAGCTACATGCTGCAGGAATCGAAAAGCAGATTCCAACCCAGTATTTTAATGCAGCTATAGTGAAAAGTGCTCATAAACTAGGTTTTCTCCTTGCTGACTTCTGTGGTTGCAATCCAATCCCTTGCCAACATTTCTTATTCATTGAAATGACAACTGTGTTTAACTGCAAATCAAAATGGCTGCCTCCAGAAAATCAATATGGCAGCCTCCATAAAAATTTCAATAGACGGAACACTGAGCGTGTCACAATGGAACCCTTCAGCATACATGGATGATGACATCACAATAGACCCTTGCTGTTTTCCTCCCTGGCAGCTGCCATGATGCTTCATTCTTCAGTCAGGTGTGGATCCATGCACCTCAACAGGTAAGGGCACCAATCAACAGCTAAGGGCACGTTTTTGTGTGCGTCAAACGAAGGTGTCAGATTATGTAAGATTTTTTTAAGGGAACAAGTGGCGCTTCTGTGCAGATTGGAATACTGTCCAGCGTCTATTAGCAAGCCCAGAACACAAAAGCCTTCTTAACTGTTCCTGATGGTATGGGAAACTGAACTCTTAGATTAACCCTCGTTACTCGCTTTCTCAACACAGGAATATAAAGCAGCCACTGACAAAGCTAAGCCTTTTCTGTTTCTTGCTTTTTGGCCGCTGAAATGCAGGTGCAGTTCAGCTTAGCTTCTGCAACTCACCACCTCTCATGAGATACCATACCTTTTATGCATTTTTGGAGTTGGCAGAATGAGGATGCACCAGCCTGTCCAATCAAAGTTCTGTGCTAGCACTAAATTAACTTAGCACCTCTGTAGCTGAGCTACATGCTGCAGGAATCGAAAAGCAGATTCCAACCCAGTATTTTAATGCAGCTATAGTGAAAAGTGCTCATAAACTAGGTTTTCTCCTTGCTGACTTCTGTGGTTGCAATCCAATCCCTTGCCAACATTTCTTATTCATTGAAATGACAACTGTGTTTAACTGCAAATCAAAATGGCTGCCTCCAGAAAATCAATATGGCAGCCTCCATAAAAATTTCAATAGACGGAACACTGAGCGTGTCACAATGGAACCCTTCAGCATACATGGATGATGACATCACAATGGACCCTTGCTGTTTTCCTCCCTGGCAGCAGCCATGATGCTTCATTCTTCAGTCAGGTGTGGATCCATGCACCTCAACAGGTAAGGGCGCCAATCAACAGGTAAGGGCACGTTTTTGTGTGCGTCAAACGAAGGTGTCAGATTATGAAAGATTTGTTTGAGGGAACTAGTGGCGCTTCTGTGCAGATTGGAATACTGTCCAGCGTCTATTAGCAAGCCCAGAACACAAAAGCCTTCTTAACTGTTCCTGATGGTATGGAAAACTGAACTCTTAGATTAACCCTCGTTACTCGCTTTCTCAACACAGGAATATAAAGCGGCCACCGAGAAAGCTAAGAGATTTTCTGTTTCTTGCATTTTGGCCGCTGAAATGCAGGTGCAGTTCAGCTTAGCTTCTGCAACTCACCACCTCTCATGAGATACCATACCTTTTATGCATTTTTGGAGTTGGCAGAATGAGGATGCACCAGCCTGTCCAATCAAAGTTCTGTGCTAGCACTAAATTAACTTAGCACCTCTGTAACTGAGCTACATGCTGCAGGAATCAAAAAGCAGATTCCAACCCAGTATTTTAATGCAGCTATAGTGAAAAGTGCTCATAAACTAGGTTTTCTCCTTGCTGACTTCTGTGGTTGCAATCCAATCCCTTGCCAACATTTCTTATTCATTGAAATGACAACTGTGTTTAACTGCAAATCAAAATGGCTGCCTCCAGAAAATCAATATGGCAGCCTCCATAAAAATTTCAATAGACGGAACACTGAGCGTGTCACAATGGAACCCTTCAGCATACATGGATGATGACATCACAATGGACACTTGCTGTTTTCCTTCCTGGAAGCAGCCATGATGCTTCATTCTTCAGTCAGGTGTGGATCCATGCACCTCAACAGGTAAGGGCACCAATCAACAGGTAAGGGCACGTTTTTGTGTGCGTCAAACGAAGGTGTCAGATTATGAAAGATTTGTTTGAGGGAACAAGTGGCGCTTCTGTGCAGATTGGAATACTGTCCAGCGTCTATTAGCAAGCCCAGAACACAAAAGCCTTCTTAACTGTTCCTGATGGTATGGAAAACTGAACTCTTAGATTAACCCTCGTTACTCGCTTTCTAAACACAGGATTATAAAGCGGCCACTGACAAAGCTAAGCCTTTTCTGTTTCTTGCTTTTTGGCCGCTGAAATGCAGGTGCAGTTCAGCTTAGCTTCTGCAACTCACCACCTCTCATGAGATACCATACCTTTTATGCATTTTTGAGTTGGCAGAATGAGGATGCACCAGCCTGTCCAATCAAAGTTCTGTGCTAGCACTAAATGAACTTAGCACCTCTGTAACTGAGCTACATGCTGCAGGAATCCAAAAGCAGATTCCAACCCAGTATTTTAATGCAGCTATAGTGAAAAGTGCTCATAAACTAGGTTTTCTCCTTGCTGACTTCTGTGGTTGCAATCCAATCCCTTGCCAACATTTCTTATTCATTGAAATGACAGCTGTGTTTAACTGCAAATCAAAATGGCAGCCTCCAGAAAATAAATATGGCAGCCTCCATAAAAATTTCAATAGACAGAACACTGAGCGTGTCACAATGGAACCCTTCAGCATACATGGATGATGACATCACAATAGACCCTTGCTGTTTTCCTCCCTGGCAGCAGCCATGATGTTTCATTCTTCAGTCAGGTGTGGATCCATGCACCTCAACAGGTAAGGGCACCAATCAACAGGTAAGGGCACGTTTTTGTGTGTGTCAAACGAAGGTGTCAGCTTATGAAAGATTTGTTTGAGGGAACTAGTGGCGCTTCTGTGCAGATTGGAATACTGTCCAGCGTCTATTAGCAAGCCCAGAACACAAAAGCCTTCTTAACTGTTCCTGATGGTATGGAAAACTGAACTCTTAGAGTAACCCTCGTTACTCGCTTCTCAACACAGGAATATAAAGCGGCCACCGACAAAGCTAAGCCTTTTCTGTTTCTTGCTTTTTGGCCGCTGAAATGCAGGTGCAGTTCAGCTTAGCTTCTGCAACTCACCACCTCTCATGAGATACCATACCTTTATGCATTTTTGGAGTTGGCAGAATGAGGATGCACCAGCCTGTCCAATCAAAGTTCTGTGCTAGCACTAAATTAACTTAGCACCTCTGTAACTGAGCTACATGCTGCAGGAATCGAAAAGCAGATTCCAACCCAGTATTTTAATGCAGCTATAGTGAAAAGTGCTCATAAACTAGGTGTTCTCCTTGCTGACTTCTGTGGTTGCAATACAAACCCTTGCCAACATTTCTTATTCATTGAAATGACAACTGTGTTTAACTGCAAATCAAAATGGCTGCCTCCAGAAAATCAATATGGCAGCCTCCATAAAAATTTCAATAGACGGAACACTGAGCGTGTCACAATGGAACCCTTCAGCATACATGGATGATGACATCACAATAGACCCTTGCTGTTTTCCTCCCTGGCAGCAGCCATGATGTTTCATTCTTCAGTCAGGTGTGGATCCATGCACCTCAACAGGTAAGGGCACCAATCAACAGGTAAGGGCACGTTTTTGTGTGTGTCAAACGAAGGTCTCAGCTTATGAAAGATTTGTTTGAGGGAACAAGTGGCGCTTCTGTGCAGATTGGAATACTGTCCAGCATCTATTAGCAAGCCCAGAACACAAAAGCCTTCTTAACTGTTCCTGATGGTATGGAAAACTGAACTCTTAGATTAACCCTCGTTACTCGCTTCTCAACACAGGAATATAAAGCAGCCACCGACAAAGCTAAGCCATTTTCTGTTTCTTGCTTTTTGGCCGCTGAAATGCAGGTGCAGTTCAGCTTAGCTTCTGCAACTCACCACCTCTCATGAGATACCATACCTTTTATGCATTTTTGGAGTTGGCAGAATGAGGATGCACCAGCCTGTCCAATCAAAGTTCTGTGCTAGCACTAAATTACCTTAGCACCTCTGTAACTGAGCTACATGCTGCAGGAATCCAAAAGCAGATTCCAACCCAGTATTTTAATGCAGCTATAGTGAAAAGTGCTCATAAACTAGGTTTTCTCCTTGCTGACTTCTGTGGTTGCAATCCAATCCCTTGCCAACATTTCTTATTCATTGAAATGACAACTGTGTTTAACTGCAAATCAAAATGGCTGCCTCCAGAAAATCAATATGGCAGCCTCCATAAAAATTTCAATAGACGGAACACTGAGCGTGTCACAATGGAACCCTTCAGCATACATGGATGATGACATCACAATGGACCCTTGCTGTTTTCCTCCCTGGCAGCAGCCATGATGCTTCATTCTTCAGTCAGGTGTGGATCCATGCACCTCAACAGGTAAGGGCACCAATCAACAGCTAAGGGCACGTTTTGTGTAAAGGCCAAACGAAGGTGTCAGATTATGAAAGATTTGTTTGAGGGAACAAGTGGCGCTTCTGTGCAGATTGGAATACTGTCCAGCGTCTATTAGCAAGCCCAGAACACAAAAGCCTTCTTAACTGTTCCTGATGGTATGGAAAACTGAACTCTTAGATTAACCCTCGTTACTCGCTTCTCAACACAGGAATATAAAGCGGCCACTGACAAAGCTAAGCCTTTTCTGTTTCTTGCTTTTTGGCCGCTGAAATGCAGGTGCAGTTCAGCTTAGCTTCTGCAACTCACCACCTCTCATGAGATACCATACCTTTATGCATTTTTGGAGTTGGCAGAATGAGGATGCACCAGCCTGTCCAATCAAAGTTCTGTGCTAGCACTAAATTACCTTAGCACCTCTGTAACTGAGCTACATGCTGCAGGAATCGAAAAGCAGATTCCAACCCAGTATTTTAATGCAGCTATAGTGAAAAGTGCTCATAAACTAGGTTTTCTCCTTGCTGACTTCTGTGGTTGCAATACAAACCCTTGCCAACATTTCTTATTCATTGAAATGACAACTGTGTTTAACTGCAAATCAAAATGGCTGCCTCCAGAAAATCAATATGGCAGCCTCCATAAAAATTTCAATAGACGGAACACTGAGCGTGTCACAATGGAACCCTTCAGCATACATGGATGATGACATCACAATGGACCCTTGCTGTTTTCCTCCCTGGCAGCAGCCATGATGCTTCATTCTTCAGTCAGGTGTGGATCCATGCACCTCAACGGGTAAGGGCGCCAATCAACAGGTAAGGGCACGTTTTTGTGTGCGTCAAACGAAGGTGTCAGATTATGAAAGATTTGTTTGAGGGAACTAGTGGCGCTTCTGTGCAGATTAGAATACTGTCCAGCATCTATTAGCAAGCCCAGAACACAAAAGCCTTCTTAACTGTTCCTGATGGTATGGAAAACTGAACTCTTAGATTAACCCTCATTACTCGCTTTCTCAACACAGGAATATAAAGCGGCCACCGAGAAAGCTAAGAGATTTTCTGTTTCTTGCTTTTTGGCCGCTGAAATGCAGGTGCAGTTCAGCTTAACTTCTGCAACTCACCACCTCTCATGAGATACCATACCTTTTATGCATTTTTGGAGTTGGCAGAATGAGGATGCACCAGCCTGTCCAATCAAAGTTCTGTGCTAGCACTAAATTAACTTAGCACCTCTGTAACTGAGCTACATGCTGCAGGAATCCAAAAGCAGATTCCAACCCAGTATTTTAATGCAGCTATAGTGAAAAGTGCTCATAAACTAGGTTTTCTCCTTGCTGACTTCTGTGGTTGCAATCCAATCCCTTGCCAACATTTCTTATTCATTGAAATGACAACTGTGTTTAACTGCAAATCAAAATGGCTGCCTCCAGAAAATCAATATGGCAGCCTCCATAAAAATTTCAATAGACGGAACACTGAGCGTGTCACAATGGAACCCTTCAGCATACATGCATGATGACATCACAATGGACCTTTGCTGTTTTCCTCCCTGGCAGCAGCCATGATGCTTCATTCTTCAGTCAGGTGTGGATCCATGCACCTCAACAGGTAAGGGCGCCAATCAACAGGTAAGGGCACGTTTTTTGTGTGCGTCAAACGAAGGTGTCAGATTATGTAAGATTTTTTTAAGGGAACAAGTGGCGCTTCTGTGCAGATTGGAATACTGTCCAGCGTCTATTAGCAAGCCCAGAACACAAAAGCCTTCTTAACTGTTCCTGATGGTATGGGAAACTGAACTCTTAGATTAACCCTCGTTACTCGCTTTCTCAACACAGGAATATAAAGCGGCCACTGACAAAGCTAAGCCTTTTCTGTTTCTTGCTTTTTGACCGCTGAAATGGAGGTGCAGTTAAGCTTAGCTTCTGCAACTCACCACCTCTCATGAGATACCATACCTTTTATGCATTTTTGGAGTTGGCAGAATGAGGATGCACCAGCCTGTCCAATAAAAGTTCTGTGCTAGCACTAAATTACCTTAGCACCTCTGTAACTGAGCTACATGCTGCAGGAATCTAAAAGCAGATTCCAACCCAGTATTTTAATGCAGCTATAGTGAAAAGTGCTCATAAACTAGGTTTTCTCCTTGCTGACTTCTGTGGTTGCAATCCAATCCCTTGCCAACATTTCTTATTCATTGAAATGACAACTGTGTTTAACTGCAAATCAAAATGGCTGCCTCCAGAAAATCAATATGGCAGCCTCCATAAAAATTTCAATAGACGGAACACTGAGCGTGTCACAATGGAACCCTTCAGCATACATGGATGATGACATCACAATAGACCCTTGCTGTTTTCCTCCCTGGCAGCAGCCATGATGCTTCATTCTTCAGTCAGGTGTGGATCCATGCACCTCAACAGGTAAGGGCACCAATCAACAGGTAAGGGCACGTTTTTGTGTGCGCCAAACGAAGGTGTCAGATTATGAAAGATTTGTTTGAGGGAACAAGTGGCGCTTCTGTGCAGATTGGAATACTGTCCAGCGTCTATTAGCAAGCCCAGAACACAAAAGCCTTCTTAACTGTTCCTGATGGTATGGAAAACTGAACTCTTAGATTAACCCTCGTTACTCGCTTTCTCAACACAGGAATATAAAGCGGCCACCGACAAAGCTAAGCCTTTTCTGTTTCTTGCTTTTTGGCCGCTGAAATGCAGGTGCAGTTCAGCTTAGCTTCTGCAACTCACCACCTCTCATGAGATACCATACCTTTATGCATTTTTGGAGTTGGCAGAATGAGGATGCACCAGCCTGTCCAATCAAAGTTCTGTGCTAGCACTAAATTAACTTAGCACCTCTGTAACTGAGCTACATGCTGCAGGAATCCAAAAGCAGATTCCAACCCAGTATTTTAATGCAGCTATAGTGAAAAGTGCTCATAAACTAGGTTTTCTCCTTGCTGACTTCTGTGGTTGCAATCCAAACCCTTGCCAACATTTCTTATTCATTGAAATGACAACTGTGTTTAACTGCAAATCAAAATGGCTGCCTCCAGAAAATCAATATGGCAGCCTCCATAAAAATTTCAATAGACGGAACACTGAGCGTGTCACAATGGAACCCTTCAGCATACATGGATGATGACATCACAATAGACCCTTGCTGTTTTCCTCCCTGGCAGCAGCCATGATGCTTCATTCTTCAGTCAGGTGTGGATCCATGCACCTCAACAGGTAAGGGCACCAATCAACAGGTAAGGGCACGTTTTTGTGTAGCGCCAAACGAAGGTGTCAGATTATGAAAGATTTGTTTGAGGGAACTAGTGGCGCTTCTGTGCAGATTGGAATACTGTCCAGCGTCTATTAGCAAGCCCAGAACACAAAAGCCTTCTTAACTGTTCCTGATGGTATGGAAAACTGAACTCTTAGATTAACCCTCGTTACTCGCTTCTCAACACAGGAATATAAAGCGGCCACTGACAAAGCTAAGCCTTTTCTGTTTCTTGCTTTTTGGCCGCTGAAATGCAGGTGCAGTTCAGCTTAGCTTCTGCAACTCACCACCTCTCATGAGATACCATACCTTTATGCATTTTTGGAGTTGGCAGAATGAGGATGCACCAGCCTGTCCAATCAAAGTTCTGTGCTAGCACTAAATTAACTTAGCACCTCTGTAACTGAGCTACATGCTGCAGGAATCGAAAAGCAGATTCCAACCCAGTATTTTAATGCAGCTATAGTGAAAAGTGCTCATAAACTAGGTTTTCTCCTTGCTGACTTCTGTGGTTGCAATCCAATCCCTTGCCAACATTTCTTATTCATTGAAATGACAACTGTGTTTAACTGCAAATCAAAATGGCTGCCTCCAGAAAATCAATATGGCAGCCTCCATAAAAATTTCAATAGACGGAACACTGAGCGTGTCACAATGGAACCCTTCAGCATACATGGATGATGACATCACAATAGACCCTTGCTGTTTTCCTCCCTGGCAGCAGCCATGATGCTTCATTCTTCAGTCAGGTGTGGATCCATGCACCTCAACAGGTAAGGGCACCAATCAACAGGTAAGGGCACGTTTTTGTGTGTGTCAAACGAAGGTCTCAGATTATGAAAGATTTGTTTGAGGGAACTAGTGGCGCTTCTGTGCAGATTGGAATACTGTCCAGCATCTATTAGCAAGCCCAGAACACAAAAGCCTTCTTAACTGTTCCTGATGGTATGGAAAACTGAACTCTTAGATTAACCCTCGTTACTCGCTTCTCAACACAGGAATATAAAGCGGCCACCGACAAAGCTAAGCCTTTTCTGTTTCTTGCTTTTTGGCCGCTGAAATGCAGGTGCAGTTCAGCTTAGCTTCTGCAACTCACCACCTCTCATGAGATACCATACCTTTTATGCATTTTTGGAGTTGGCAGAATGAGGATGCACCAGCCTGTCCAATCAAAGTTCTGTGCTAGCACTAAATTAACTTAGCACCTCTGTAACTGAGCTACATGCTGCAGGAATCGAAAAGCAGATTCCAACCCAGTATTTTAATGCAGCTATAGTGAAAAGTGCTCATAAACTAGGTTTTCTCCTTGCTGACTTCTGTGGTTGCAATCCAATCCCTTGCCAACATTTCTTATTCATTGAAATGACAACTGTGTTTAACTGCAAATCAAAATGGCTGCCTCCAGAAAATCAATATGGCAGCCTCCATAAAAATTTCAATAGACGGAACACTGAGCGTGTCACAATGGAACCCTTCAGCATACATGGATGATGACATCACAATAGACCCTTGCTGTTTTCCTCCCTGGCAGCAGCCATGATGCTTCATTCTTCAGTCAGGTGTGGATCCATGCACCTCAACAGGTAAGGGCACCAATCAACAGGTAAGGGCACGTTTTTGTGTGCGCCAAACGAAGGTGTCAGATTATGAAAGATTTGTTTGAGGGAACTAGTGGCGCTTCTGTGCAGATTGGAATACTGTCCAGCGTCTATTAGCAAGCCCAGAACACAAAAGCCTTCTTAACTGTTCCTGATGGTATGGAAAACTGAACTCTTAGATTAACCCTCGTTACTCGCTTTCTCAACACAGGAATATAAAGCGGCCACCGACAAAGCTAAGCCTTTTCTGTTTCTTGCTTTTTGGCCGCTGAAATGCAGGTGCAGTTCAGCTTAGCTTCTGAAACTCACCACCTCTCATGATATACCATACCTTTTATGCATTTTTGGAGTTGGCAGAATGAGGATGCACCAGCCTGTCCAATCAAAGTTCTGTGCTAGCACTAAATTAACTTAGCACCTCTGTAACTGAGCTACATGCTGCAGGAATCGAAAAGCAGATTCCAACCCAGTATTTTAATGCAGCTATAGTGAAAAGTGCTCATAAACTAGGTTTTCTCCTTGCTGACTTCTGTGGTTGCAATCCAAACCCTTGCCAACATTTCTTATTCATTGAAATGACAACTGTGTTTAACTGCAAATCAAAATGGCTGCCTCCAGAAAATCAATATGGCAGCCTCCATAAAAATTTCAATAGACGGAACACTGAGCGTGTCACAATGGAACCCTTCAGCATACATGGATGATGACATCACAATAGACCCTTGCTGTTTTCCTCCCTGGCAGCAGCCATGATGCTTCATTCTTCAGTCAGGTGTGGATCCATGCACCTCAACAGGTAAGGGCACCAATCAACAGGTAAGGGCACGTTTTTGTGTGTGTCAAACGAAGGTCTCAGCTTATGAAAGATTTGTTTGAGGGAACAAGTGGCGCTTCTGTGCAGATTGGAATACTGTCCAGCATCTATTAGCAAGCCCAGAACACAAAAGCCTTCTTAACTGTTCCTGATGGTATGGAAAACTGAACTCTTAGATTAACCCTCGTTACTCGCTTTCTCAACACAGGAATATAAAGCGGCCACCGACAAAGCTAAGCCTTTTCTGTTTCTTGCTTTTTGGCCGCTGAAATGCAGGTGCAGTTCAGCTTAGCTTCTGCAACTCACCACCTCTCATGAGATACCATACCTTTTATGCATTTTTGGAGTTGGCAGAATGAGGATGCACCAGCCTGTCCAATCAAAGTTCTGTGCTAGCACTAAATTAACTTAGCACCTCTGTAGCTGAGCTACATGCTGCAGGAATCGAAAAGCAGATTCCAACCCAGTATTTTAATGCAGCTATAGTGAAAAGTGCTCATAAACTAGGTTTTCTCCTTGCTGACTTCTGTGGTTGCAATCCAATCCCTTGCCAACATTTCTTATTCATTGAAATGACAACTGTGTTTAACTGCAAATCAAAATGGCTGCCTCCAGAAAATCAATATGGCAGCCTCCATAAAAATTTCAATAGACGGAACACTGAGCGTGTCACAATGGAACCCTTCAGCATACATGGATGATGACATCACAATGGACCCTTGCTGTTTTCCTCCCTGGCAGCAGCCATGATGCTTCATTCTTCAGTCAGGTGTGGATCCATGCACCTCAACAGGTAAGGGCACCAATCAACAGGTAAGGGCACGTTTTTGTGTGTGTCAAACGAAGGTGTCAGATTATGAAAGATTTGTTTGAGGGAACTAGTGGCGCTTCTGTGCAGATTGGAATACTGTCCAGCGTCTATTAGCAAGCCCAGAACACAAAAGCCTTCTTAACTGTTCCTGATGGTATGGAAAACTGAACTCTTAGATTAACCCTCGTTACTCGCTTCTCAACACAGGAATATAAAGCGGCCACCGACAAAGCTAAGCCTTTTCTGTTTCTTGCTTTTTGGCCGCTGAAATGCAGGTGCAGTTCAGCTTAGCTTCTGCAACTCACCACCTCTCATGAGATACCATACCTTTTATGCATTTTTGGAGTTGGCAGAATGAGGATGCACCAGCCTGTCCAATCAAAGTTCTGTGCTAGCACTAAATTAACTTAGCACCTCTGTAACTGAGCTACATGCTGCAGGAATCGAAAAGCAGATTCCAACCCAGTATTTTAATGCAGCTATAGTGAAAAGTGCTCATAAACTAGGTTTTCTCCTTGCTGACTTCTGTGGTTGCAATCCAATCCCTTGCCAACATTTCTTATTCATTGAAATGACAACTGTGTTTAACTGCAAATCAAAATGGCTGCCTCCAGAAAATCAATATGGCAGCCTCCATAAAAATTTCAATAGACGGAACACTGAGCGTGTCACAATGGAACCCTTCAGCATACATGGATGATGACATCACAATAGACCCTTGCTGTTTTCCTCCCTGGCAGCAGCCATGATGCTTCATTCTTCAGTCAGGTGTGGATCCATGCACCTCAACAGGTAAGGGCACCAATCAACAGGTAAGGGCACGTTTTTGTGTGTGTCAAACGAAGGTCTCAGCTTATGAAAGATTTGTTTGAGGGAACAAGTGGCGCTTCTGTGCAGATTGGAATACTGTCCAGCATCTATTAGCAAGCCCAGAACACAAAAGCCTTCTTAACTGTTCCTGATGGTATGGAAAACTGAACTCTTAGATTAACCCTCGTTACTCGCTTTCTCAACACAGGAATATAAAGCGGCCACCGACAAAGCTAAGCCTTTTCTGTTTCTTGCTTTTTGGCCGCTGAAATGCAGGTGCAGTTCAGCTTAGCTTCTGCAACTCACCACCTCTCATGAGATACCATACCTTTTATGCATTTTTGGAGTTGGCAGAATGAGGATGCACCAGCCTGTCCAATCAAAGTTCTGTGCTAGCACTAAATTAACTTAGCACCTCTGTAACTGAGCTACATGCTGCAGGAATCCAAAAGCAGATTCCAACCCAGTATTTTAATGCAGCTATAGTGAAAAGTGCTCATAAACTAGGTTTTCTCCTTGCTGACTTCTGTGGTTGCAATCCAAACCCTTGCCAACATTTCTTATTCATTGAAATGACAACTGTGTTTAACTGCAAATCAAAATGGCTGCCTCCAGAAAATCAATATGGCAGCCTCCATAAAAATTTCAATAGACGGAACACTGAGCGTGTCACAATGGAACCCTTCAGCATACATGGATGATGACATCACAATAGACCCTTGCTGTTTTCCTCCCTGGCAGCAGCCATGATGTTTCATTCTTCAGTCAGGTGTGGATCCATGCACCTCAACAGGTAAGGGCACCAATCAACAGGTAAGGGCACGTTTTTGTGTGTGTCAAACGAAGGTCTCAGCTTATGAAAGATTTGTTTGAGGGAACAAGTGGCGCTTCTGTGCAGATTGGAATACTGTCCAGCATCTATTAGCAAGCCCAGAACACAAAAGCCTTCTTAACTGTTCCTGATGGTATGGAAAACTGAACTCTTAGATTAACCCTCGTTACTCGCTTCTCAACACAGGAATATAAAGCGGCCACCGACAAAGCTAAGAGATTTTCTGTTTCTTGCTTTTTGGCCGCTGAAATGCAGGTGCAGTTCAGCTTAGCTTCTGCAACTCACCACCTCTCATGAGATACCATACCTTTTATGCATTTTTGGAGTTGGCAGAATGAGGATGCACCAGCCTGTCCAATCAAAGTTCTGTGCTAGCACTAAATTAACTTAGCACCTCTGTAACTGAGCTACATGCTGCAGGAATCGAAAAGCAGATTCCAACCCAGTATTTTAATGCAGCTATAGTGAAAAGTGCTCATAAACTAGGTTTTCTCCTTGCTGACTTCTGTGGTTGCAATCCAATCCCTTGCCAACATTTCTTATTCATTGAAATGACAACTGTGTTTAACTGCAAATCAAAATGGCTGCCTCCAGAAAATCAATATGGCAGCCTCCATAAAAATTTCAATAGACGGAACACTGAGCGTGTCACAATGGAACCCTTCAGCATACATGGATGATGACATCACAATAGACCCTTGCTGTTTTCCTCCCTGGCAGCAGCCATGATGCTTCATTCTTCAGTCAGGTGTGGATCCATGCACCTCAACAGGTAAGGGCACCAATCAACAGGTAAGGGCACGTTTTTGTGTGCGTCAAACGAAGGTGTCAGATTATGAAAGATTTGTTTGAGGGAACTAGTGGCGCTTCTGTGCAGATTGGAATACTGTCCAGCGTCTATTAGCAAGCCCAGAACACAAAAGCCTTCTTAACTGTTCCTGATGGTATGGAAAACTGAACTCTTAGATTAACCCTCGTTACTCGCTTTCTCAACACAGGAATATAAAGCGGCCACTGACAAAGCTAAGCCTTTTCTGTTTCTTGCTTTTTGGCCGCTGAAATGCAGGTGCAGTTCAGCTTAGCTTCTGCAACTCACCACCTCTCATGAGATACCATACCTTTTATGCATTTTTGGAGTTGGCAGAATGAGGATGCACCAGCCTGTCCAATCAAAGTTCTGTGCTAGCACTAAATTAACTTAGCACCTCTGTAACTGAGCTACATGCTGCAGGAATCGAAAAGCAGATTCCAACCCAGTATTTTAATGCAGCTATAGTGAAAAGTGCTCATAAACTAGGTTTTCTCCTTGCTGACTTCTGTGGTTGCAATCCAATCCCTTGCCAACATTTCTTATTCATTGAAATGACAACTGTGTTTAACTGCAAATCAAAATGGCTGCCTCCAGAAAATCAATATGGCAGCCTCCATAAAAATTTCAATAGACGGAACACTGAGCGTGTCACAATGGAACCCTTCAGCATACATGGATGATGACATCACAATAGACCCTTGCTGTTTTCCTCCCTGGCAGCAGCCATGATGTTTCATTCTTCAGTCAGGTGTGGATCCATGCACCTCAACAGGTAAGGGCACCAATCAACAGGTAAGGGCACGTTTTTGTGTGTGTCAAACGAAGGTCTCAGCTTATGAAAGATTTGTTTGAGGGAACAAGTGGCGCTTCTGTGCAGATTGGAATACTGTCCAGCATCTATTAGCAAGCCCAGAACACAAAAGCCTTCTTAACTGTTCCTGATGGTATGGAAAACTGAACTCTTAGATTAACCCTCGTTACTCGCTTTCTCAACACAGGAATATAAAGCGGCCACCGACAAAGCTAAGCCTTTTCTGTTTCTTGCTTTTTGGCCGCTGAAATGCAGGTGCAGTTCAGCTTAGCTTCTGCAACTCACCACCTCTCATGAGATACCATACCTTTTATGCATTTTTGGAGTTGGCAGAATGAGGATGCACCAGCCTGTCCAATCAAAGTTCTGTGCTAGCACTAAATTAACTTAGCACCTCTGTAACTGAGCTACATGCTGCAGGAATCCAAAAGCAGATTCCAACCCAGTATTTTAATGCAGCTATAGTGAAAAGTGCTCATAAACTAGGTTTTCTCCTTGCTGACTTCTGTGGTTGCAATCCAAACCCTTGCCAACATTTCTTATTCATTGAAATGACAACTGTGTTTAACTGCAAATCAAAATGGCTGCCTCCAGAAAATCAATATGGCAGCCTCCATAAAAATTTCAATAGACGGAACACTGAGCGTGTCACAATGGAACCCTTCAGCATACATGGATGATGACATCACAATGGACCCTTGCTGTTTTCCTCCCTGGCAGCAGCCATGATGCTTCATTCTTCAGTCAGGTGTGGATCCATGCACCTCAACAGGTAAGGGCACCAATCAACAGGTAAGGGCACGTTTTTGTGTGCGTCAAACGAAGGTGTCAGATTATGAAAGATTTGTTTGAGGGAACTAGTGGCGCTTCTGTGCAGATTGGAATACTGTCCAGCGTCTATTAGCAAGCCCAGAACACAAAAGCCTTCTTAACTGTTCCTGATGGTATGGAAAACTGAACTCTTAGATTAACCCTCGTTACTCGCTTTCTCAACACAGGATTATAAAGCGGCCACTGACAAAGCTAAGCCTTTTCTGTTTCTTGCTTTTTGGCCGCTGAAATGCAGGTGCAGTTCAGCTTAGCTTCTGCAACTCACCACCTCTCATGAGATACCATACCTTTTATGCATTTTTGGAGTTGGCAGAATGAGGATGCACCAGCCTGTCCAATCAAAGTTCTGTGCTAGCACTAAATTAACTTAGCACCTCTGTAACTGAGCTACATGCTGCAGGAATCCAAAAGCAGATTCCAACCCAGTATTTTAATGCAGCTATAGTGAAAAGTGCTCATAAACTAGGTTTTCTCCTTGCTGACTTCTGTGGTTGCAATCCAATCCCTTGCCAACATTTCTTATTCATTGAAATGACAACTGTGTTTAACTGCAAATCAAAATGGCTGCCTCCAGAAAATCAATATGGCAGCCTCCATAAAAATTTCAATAGACGGAACACTGAGCGTGTCACAATGGAACCCTTCAGCATACATGGATGATGACATCACAATAGACCCTTGCTGTTTTCCTCCCTGGCAGCAGCCATGATGCTTCATTCTTCAGTCAGGTGTGGATCCATGCACCTCAACAGGTAAGGGCACCAATCAACAGGTAAGGGCACGTTTTTGTGTGTGCCAAACGAAGGTGTCAGATTATGAAAGATTTGTTTGAGGGAACTAGTGGCGCTTCTGTGCAGATTGGAATACTGTCCAGCGTCTATTAGCAAGCCCAGAACACAAAAGCCTTCTTAACTGTTCCTGATGGTATGGAAAACTGAACTCTTAGATTAACCCTCGTTACTCGCTTCTCAACACAGGATTATAAAGCGGCCACTGACAAAGCTAAGCCTTTTCTGTTTCTTGCTTTTTGGCCGCTGAAATGCAGGTGCAGTTCAGCTTAGCTTCTGCAACTCACCACCTCTCATGAGATACCATACCTTTTATGCATTTTTGGAGTTGGCAGAATGAGGATGCACCAGCCTGTCCAATCAAAGTTCTGTGCTAGCACTAAATGAACTTAGCACCTCTGTAACTGAGCTACATGCTGCAGGAATCCAAAAGCAGATTCCAACCCAGTATTTTAATGCAGCTATAGTGAAAAGTGCTCATAAACTAGGTTTTCTCCTTGCTGACTTCTGTGGTTGCAATCCAATCCCTTGCCAACATTTCTTATTCATTGAAATGACAGCTGTGTTTAACTGCAAATCAAAATGGCAGCCTCCAGAAAATAAATATGGCAGCCTCCATAAAAATTTCAATAGACAGAACACTGAGCGTGTCACAATGGAACCCTTCAGCATACATGGATGATGACATCACAATAGACCCTTGCTGTTTTCCTCCCTGGCAGCAGCCATGATGTTTCATTCTTCAGTCAGGTGTGGATCCATGCACCTCAACAGGTAAGGGCACCAATCAACAGGTAAGGGCACGTTTTTGTGTGTGTCAAACGAAGGTCTCAGCTTATGAAAGATTTGTTTGAGGGAACAAGTGGCGCTTCTGTGCAGATTGGAATACTGTCCAGCATCTATTAGCAAGCCCAGAACACAAAAGCCTTCTTAACTGTTCCTGATGGTATGGAAAACTGAACTCTTAGATTAACCCTCGTTACTCGCTTTCTCAACACAGGAATATAAAGCGGCCACCGACAAAGCTAAGCCTTTTCTGTTTCTTGCTTTTTGGCCGCTGAAATGCAGGTGCAGTTCAGCTTAGCTTCTGCAACTCACCACCTCTCATGAGATACCATACCTTTTATGCATTTTTGGAGTTGGCAGAATGAGGATGCACCAGCCTATCCAATCAAAGTTCTGTGCTAGCACTAAATGAACTTAGCACCTCTGTAACTGAGCTACATGCTGCAGGAATCCAAAAGCAGATTCCAACCCAGTATTTTAATGCAGCTATAGTGAAAAGTGCTCATAAACTAGGTTTTCTCCTTGCTGACTTCTGTGGTTGCAATCCAAACCCTTGCCAACATTTCTTATTCATTGAAATGACAACTGTGTTTAACTGCAAATCAAAATGGCTGCCTCCAGAAAATCAATATGGCAGCCTCCATAAAAATTTCAATAGACGGAACACTGAGCGTGTCACAATGGAACCCTTCAGCATACATGGATGATGACATCACAATGGACCCTTGCTGTTTTCCTCCCTGGCAGCAGCCATGATGCTTTATTCTTCAGTCAGGTGTGGATCCATGCACCTCAACAGGTAAGGACACCAATCAACAGGTAAGGGCACGTTTTTGTGTGCGTCAAACGAAGGTGTCAGATTATGAAAGATTTGTTTGAGGGAACTAGTGGCGCTTCTGTGCAGATTGGAATACTGTCCAGCGTCTATTAGCAAGCCCAGAACACAAAAGCCTTCTTAACTGTTCCTGATGGTATGGAAAACTGAACTCTTAGATTAACCCTCGTTACTCGCTTTCTCAACACAGGATTATAAAGCGGCCACTGACAAAGCTAAGCCTTTTCTGTTTCTTGCTTTTTGGCCGCTGAAATGCAGGTGCAGTTCAGCTTAGCTTCTGCAACTCACCACCTCTCATGAGATACCATACCTTTTATGCATTTTTGGAGTTGGCAGAATGAGGATGCACCAGCCTGTCCAATCAAAGTTCTGTGCTAGCACTAAATGAACTTAGCACCTCTGTAACTGAGCTACATGCTGCAGGAATCCAAAAGCAGATTCCAACCCAGTATTTTAATGCAGCTATAGTGAAAAGTGCTCATAAACTAGGTTTTCTCCTTGCTGACTTCTGTGGTTGCAATCCAATCCCTTGCCAACATTTCTTATTCATTGAAATGACAGCTGTGTTTAACTGCAAATCAAAATGGCAGCCTCCAGAAAATAAATATGGCAGCCTCCATAAAAATTTCAATAGACGGAACACTGAGCGTGTCACAATGGAACCCTTCAGCATACATGGATGATGACATCACAATGGACCCTTGCTGTTTTCCTCCCTGGCAGCAGCCATGATGTTTCATTCTTCAGTCAGGTGTGGATCCATGCACCTCAACAGGTAAGGGCACCAATCAACAGGTAAGGGCACGTTTTTGTGTGTGTCAAACGAAGGTCTCAGCTTATGAAAGATTTGTTTGAGGGAACAAGTGGCGCTTCTGTGCAGATTGGAATACTGTCCAGCATCTATTAGCAAGCCCAGAACACAAAAGCCTTCTTAACTGTTCCTGATGGTATGGAAAACTGAACTCTTAGATTAACCCTCGTTACTCGCTTTCTCAACACAGGAATATAAAGCGGCCACCGACAAAGCTAAGCCTTTTCTGTTTCTTGCTTTTTGGCCGCTGAAATGCAGGTGCAGTTCAGCTTAGCTTCTGCAACTCACCACCTCTCATGAGATACCATACCTTTTATGCATTTTTGGAGTTGGCAGAATGAGGATGCACCAGCCTGTCCAATCAAAGTTCTGTGCTAGCACTAAATTAACTTAGCACCTCTGTAGCTGAGCTACATGCTGCAGGAATCAAAAAGCAGATTCCAACCCAGTATTTTAATGCAGCTATAGTGAAAAGTGCTCATAAACTAGGTTTTCTCCTTGCTGACTTCTGTGGTTGCAATCCAATCCCTTGCCAACATTTCTTATTCATTGAAATGACAACTGTGTTTAACTGCAAATCAAAATGGCTGCCTCCAGAAAATCAATATGGCAGCCTCCATAAAAATTTCAATAGACGGAACACTGAGCGTGTCACAATGGAACCCTTCAGCATACATGGATGATGACATCACAATGGACCCTTGCTGTTTTCCTCCCTGGCAGCAGCCATGATGCTTCATTCTTCAGTCAGGTGTGGATCCATGCACCTCAACAGGTAAGGGCGCCAATCAACAGGTAAGGGCACGTTTTTGTGTGCGTCAAACGAAGGTGTCAGATTATGAAAGATTTGTTTGAGGGAACTAGTGGCGCTTCTGTGCAGATTGGAATACTGTCCAGCGTCTATTAGCAAGCCCAGAACACAAAAGCCTTCTTAACTGTTCCTGATGGTATGGAAAACTGAACTCTTAGATTAACCCTCGTTACTCGCTTTCTCAACACAGGAATATAAAGCGGCCACCGAGAAAGCTAAGAGATTTTCTGTTTCTTGCTTTTTGGCCGCTGAAATGCAGGTGCAGTTCAGCTTAGCTTCTGCAACTCACCACCTCTCATGAGATACCATACCTTTTATGCATTTTTGGAGTTGGCAGAATGAGGATGCACCAGCCTGTCCAATCAAAGTTCTGTGCTAGCACTAAATTAACTTAGCACCTCTGTAACTGAGCTACATGCTGCAGGAATCGAAAAGCAGATTCCAACCCAGTATTTTAATGCAGCTATAGTGAAAAGTGCTCATAAACTAGGTTTTCTCCTTGCTGACTTCTGTGGTTGCAATCCAAACCCTTGCCAACATTTCTTATTCATTGAAATGACAACTGTGTTTAACTGCAAATCAAAATGGCTGCCTCCAGAAAATCAATATGGCAGCCTCCATAAAAATTTCAATAGACGGAACACTGAGCGTGTCACAATGGAACCCTTCAGCATACATGGATGATGACATCACAATAGACCCTTGCTGTTTTCCTCCATGGCAGCAGCCATGATGTTTCATTCTTCAGTCAGGTGTGGATCCATGCACCTCAACAGGTAAGGGCACCAATCAACAGGTAAGGGCACGTTTTTGTGTGTGTCAAACGAAGGTCTCAGCTTATGAAAGATTTGTTTGAGGGAACTAGTGGCGCTTCTGTGCAGATTGGAATACTGTCCAGCGTCTATTAGCAAGCCCAGAACACAAAAGCCTTCTTAACTGTTCCTGATGGTATGGAAAACTGAACTCTTAGATTAACCCTCGTTACTCGCTTCTCAACACAGGATTATAAAGCGGCCACCGACAAAGCTAAGCCTTTTCTGTTTCTTGCTTTTTGGCCGCTGAAATGCAGGTGCAGTTCAGCTTAGCTTCTGCAACTCACCACCTCTCATGAGATACCATACCTTTTATGCATTTTTGGAGTTGGCAGAATGAGGATGCACCAGCCTGTCCAATCAAAGTTCTGTGCTAGCACTAAATGAACTTAGCACCTCTGTAACTGAGCTACATGCTGCAGGAATCCAAAAGCAGATTCCAACCCAGTATTTTAATGCAGCTATAGTGAAAAGTGCTCATAAACTAGGTTTTCTCCTTGCTGACTTCTGTGGTTGCAATCCAATCCCTTGCCAACATTTCTTATTCATTGAAATGACAACTGTGTTTAACTGCAAATCAAAATGGCAGCCTCCAGAAAATAAATATGGCAGCCTCCATAAAAATTTCAATAGACAGAACACTGAGCGTGTCACAATGGAACCCTTCAGCATACATGGATGATGACATCACAATAGACCCTTGCTGTTTTCCTCCCTGGCAGCAGCCATGATGCTTCATTCTTCAGTCAGGTGTGGATCCATGCACCTCAACAGGTAAGGGCACCAATCAACAGGTAAGGGCACGTTTTTGTGTGCGTCAAACAAAGGTGTCAGATTATGAAAGATTTGTTTGAGGGAACTAGTGGCGCTTCTGTGCAGATTGGAATACTGTCCAGCATCTATTAGCAAGCCCAGAACACAAAAGCCTTCTTAACTGTTCCTGATGGTATGGAAAACTGAACTCTTAGATTAACCCTCGTTACTCGCTTCTCAACACAGGAATATAAAGCGGCCACCGACAAAGCTAAGCCTTTTCTGTTTCTTGCTTTCTGGCCGCTGAAATGCAGGTGCAGTTCAGCTTAGCTTCTGCAACTCACCACCTCTCATGAGATACCATACCTTTTATGCATTTTTGGAGTTGGCAGAATGAGGATGCACCAGCCTATCCAATCAAAGTTCTGTGCTAGCACTAAATTAACTTAGCACCTCTGTAACTGAGCTACATGCTGCAGGAATCCAAAAGCAGATTCCAACCCAGTATTTTAATGCAGCTATAGTGAAAAGTGCTCATAAACTAGGTTTTCTCCTTGCTGACTTCTGTGGTTGCAATCCAAACCCTTGCCAACATTTCTTATTCATTGAAATGACAACTGTGTTTAACTGCAAATCAAAATGGCTGCCTCCAGAAAATCAATATGGCAGCCTCCATAAAAATTTCAATAGACGGAACACTGAGCGTGTCACAATGGAACCCTTCAGCATACATGGATGATGACATCACAATGGACCCTTGCTGTTTTCCTCCCTGGCAGCAGCCATGATGCTTCATTCTTCAGTCAGGTGTGGATCCATGCACCTCAACAGGTAAGGGCACCAATCAACAGGTAAGGGCACGTTTTGTGTGTGTCAAACGAAGGTGTCAGATTATGAAAGATTTGTTTGAGGGAACTAGTGGCGCTTCTGTGCAGATTGGAATACTGTCCAGCGTCTATTAGCAAGCCCAGAACACAAAAGCCTTCTTAACTGTTCCTGATGGTATGGAAAACTGAACTTTTAGATTAACCCTCGTTACTCGCTTCTCAACACAGGAATATAAAGCGGCCACCGACAAAGCTAAGCCTTTTCTGTTTCTTGCTTTTTGGCCGCTGAAATGCAGGTGCAGTTCAGCTTAGCTTCTGCAACTCACCACCTCTCATGAGATACTATACCTTTTATGCATTTTTGGAGTTGGCAGAATGAGGATGCACCAGCCTGTCCAATCAAAGTTCTGTGCTAGCACTAAATTAACTTAGCACCTCTGTAACTGAGCTACATGCTGCAGGAATCCAAAAGCAGATTCCAACCCAGTATTTTAATGCAGCTATAGTGAAAAGTGCTCATAAACTAGGTTTTCTCCTTGCTGACTTCTGTGGTTGCAATCCAATCCCTTGCCAACATTTCTTATTCATTGAAATGACAACTGTGTTTAACTGCAAATCAAAATGGCTGCCTCCAGAAAATCAATATGGCAGCCTCCATAAAAATTTCAATAGACGGAACACTGAGCGTGTCACAATGGAACCCTTCAACATACATGCATGATGACATCACAATGGACCCTTGCTGTTTTCCTCCCTGGCAGCAGCCATGATGCTTCATTCTTCAGTCAGGTGTGGATCCATGCACCTCAACAGGTAAGGGCACCAATCAACAGGTAAGGGCACGTTTTTGTGTGCGTCAAACGAAGGTGTCAGATTATGAAAGATTTGTTTGAGGGAACTAGTGGCGCTTCTGTGCAGATTAGAATACTGTCCAGCGTCTATTAGCAAGCCCAGAACACAAAAGCCTTCTTAACTGTTCCTGATGGTATGGAAAACTGAACTCTTAGATTAACCCTCGTTACTCGCTTTCTCAACACAGGAATATAAAGCGGCCACCGACAAAGCTAAGAGATTTTCTGTTTCTTGCTTTTGGCCGCTGAAATGCAGGTGCAGTTCAGCTTAACTTCTGCAACTCACCACCTCTCATGAGATACCATACCTTTTATGCATTTTTGGAGTTGGCAGAATGAGGATGCACCAGCCTGTCCAATCAAAGTTCTGTGCTAGAACTAAACTTAACTTAGCACCTCTGTAACTGAGCTACATGCTGCAGGAATCCAAAAGCAGATTCCAACCCAGTATTTTAATGCAGCTATAGTGAAAAGTGCTCATAAACTAGGTTTTCTCCTTGCTGACTTCTGTGGTTGCAATCCAATCCCTTGCCAACATTTCTTATTCATTGAAATGACAACTGTGTTTAACTGCAAATCAAAATGGCTGCCTCCAGAAAATCAATAAGGCAGCCTCCATAAAAATTTCAATAGACGGAACACTGAGCGTGTCACAATGGAACCCTTCAGCATACATGGATGATGACATCACAATAGACCCTTGCTGTTTTCCTCCCTGGCAGCAGCCATGATGCTTCATTCTTCAGTCAGGTGTGGATCCATGCACCTCAACAGGTAAGGGCACCAATCAACAGGTAAGGGCACGTTTTTGTGTGCGTCAAACGAAGGTGTCAGATTATGAAAGATTTGTTTGAGGGAACTAGTGGCGCTTCTGTGCAGATTGGAATACTGTCCAGCGTCTATTAGCAAGCCCAGAACACAAAAGCCTTCTTAACTGTTCCTGATGGTATGGAAAACTGAACTCTTAGATTAACCCTCGTTACTCGCTTTCTCAACACAGGAATATAAAGCGGCCACCGACAAAGCTAAGCCTTTTCTGTTTCTTGCTTTTTGGCCGCTGAAATGCAGGTGCAGTTCAGCTTAGCTTCTGCAACTCACCACCTCTCATGATATACCATACCTTTTATGCATTTTTGGAGTTGGCAGAATGAGGATGCACCAGCCTGTCCAATCAAAGTTCTGTGCTAGCACTAAATGAACTTAGCACCTCTGTAACTGAGCTACATGCTGCAGGAATCCAAAAGCAGATTCCAACCCAGTATTTTAATGCAGCTATAGTGAAAAGTGCTCATAAACTAGGTTTTCTCCTTGCTGACTTCTGTGGTTGCAATCCAATCCCTTGCCAACATTTCTTATTCATTGAAATGACAACTGTGTTTAACTGCAAATCAAAATGGCAGCCTCCAGAAAATAAATATGGCAGCCTCCATAAAAATTTCAATAGACAGAACACTGAGCGTGTCACAATGGAACCCTTCAGCATACATGGATGATGACATCACAATAGACCCTTGCTGTTTTCCTCCCTGGCAGCAGCCATGATGTTTCATTCTTCAGTCAGGTGTGGATCCATGCACCTCAACAGGTAAGGGCACCAATCAACAGGTAAGGGCACGTTTTTGTGTGTGTCAAACGAAGGTCTCAGCTTATGAAAGATTTGTTTGAGGGAACAAGTGGCGCTTCTGTGCAGATTGGAATACTGTCCAGCATCTATTAGCAAGCCCAGAACACAAAAGCCTTCTTAACTGTTCCTGATGGTATGGAAAACTGAACTCTTAGATTAACCCTCGTTACTCGCTTTCTCAACACAGGAATATAAAGCGGCCACCGACAAAGCTAAGCCTTTTCTGTTTCTTGCTTTTTGGCCGCTGAAATGCAGGTGCAGTTCAGCTTAGCTTCTGCAACTCACCACCTCTCATGATATACCATACCTTTTATGCATTTTTGGAGTTGGCAGAATGAGGATGCACCAGCCTGTCCAATCAAAGTTCTGTGCTAGAACTAAATTAACTTAGCACCTCTGTAACTGAGCTACATGCTGCAGGAATCGAAAAGCAGATTCCAACCCAGTATTTTAATGCAGCTATAGTGAAAAGTGCTCATAAACTAGGTTTTCTCCTTGCTGACTTCTGTGGTTGCAATCCAAACCCTTGCCAACATTTCTTATTCATTGAAATGATAACTGTGTTTAACTGCAAATCAAAATGGCTGCCTCCAGAAAATCAATATGGCAGCCTCCATAAAAATTTCAATAGACGGAACACTGAGCGTGTCACAATGGAACCCTTCAGCATACATGGATGATGACATCACAATAGACCCTTGCTGTTTTCCTCCCTGGCAGCAGCCATGATGCTTCATTCTTCAGTCAGGTGTGGATCCATGCACCTCAACAGGTAAGGTCACCAATCAACAGGTAAGGGCACGTTTTTGTGTGCGTCAAACAAAGGTGTCAGATTATGAAAGATTTGTTTGAGGGAACTAGTGGCGCTTCTGTGCAGATTGGAATACTGTCCAGCATCTATTAGCAAGCCCAGAACACAAAAGCCTTCTTAATTGTTCCTGATGGTATGGAAAACTGAACTCTTAGATTAACCCTCGTTACTCGCTTTCTCAACACAGGAATATAAAGCGGCCACCGACAAAGCTAAGCCTTTTCTGTTTCTTGCTTTTTGGCCGCTGAAATGCAGGTGCAGTTCATGCTTAACTTCTGCAACTCACCACCTCTCATGATATACCATACCTTTTATGCATTTTTGGAGTTGGCAGAATGAGGATGCACCAGCCTGTCCAATCAAAGTTCTGTGCTAGAACTAAATTAACTTAGCACCTCTGTAACTGAGCTACATGCTGCAGGAATCGAAAAGTAGATTCCAACCCAGTATTTTAATGCAGCTATAGTGAAAAGTGCTCATAAACTAGGTTTTCTCCTTGCTGACTTCTGTGGTTGCAATACAAACCCTTGCCAACATTTCTTATTCATTGAAATGACAACTGTGTTTAACTGCAAATCAAAATGGCTGCCTCCAGAAAATCAATATGGCAGCCTCCATAAAAATTTCAATAGACGGAACACTGAGCGTGTCACAATGGAACCCTTCAGCATACATGGATGATGACATCACAATAGACCCTTGCTGTTTTCCTCCCTGGCAGCAGCCATGATGCTTCATTCTTCAGTCAGGTGTGGATCCATGCACCTCAACAGGTAAGGGCAGCAATCAACAGGTAAGGGCACGTTTTTGTGTGCGTCAAACGAAGGTGTCAGATTATGAAAGATTTGTTTGAGGGAACAAGTGGCGCTTCTGTGCAGATTGGAATACTGTCCAGCGTCTATTAGCAAGCCCAGAACACAAAAGCCTTCTTAACTGTTCCTGATGGTATGGGAAACTGAACTCTTAGATTAACCCTCGTTACTCGCTTTCTCAACACAGGAATATAAAGCGGCCACTGACAAAGCTAAGCCTTTTCTGTTTCTTGCTTTTTGGCCGCTGAAATGCAGGTGCAGTTCAGCTTAGCTTCTGCAACTCACCACCTCTCATGAGATACCATACCTTTTATGCATTTTTGGAGTTGGCAGAATGAGGATGCACCAGCCTGTCCAATCAAAGTTCTGTGCTAGCACTAAATTAACTTAGCACCTCTGTAGCTGAGCTACATGCTGCAGGAATCGAAAAGCAGATTCCAACCCAGTATTTTAATGCAGCTATAGTGAAAAGTGCTCATAAACTAGGTTTTCTCCTTGCTGACTTCTGTGGTTGCAATCCAATCCCTTGCCAACATTTCTTATTCATTGAAATGACAACTGTGTTTAACTGCAAATCAAAATGGCTGCCTCCAGAAAATCAATATGGCAGCCTCCATAAAAATTTCAATAGACGGAACACTGAGCGTGTCACAATGGAACCCTTCAGCATACATGGATGATGACATCACAATGGACCCTTGCTGTTTTCCTCCCTGGCAGCAGCCATGATGCTTCATTCTTCAGTCAGGTGTGGATCCATGCACCTCAACAGGTAAGAGCACCAATCAACAGGTAAGGGCACGTTTTTGTGTGCGTCAAGCGAAGGTGTCAGATTATGAAAGATTTGTTTGAGGGAACTAGTGGCGCTTCTGTGCAGATTGGAATACTGTCCAGCGTCTATTAGCAAGCCCAGAACACAAAAGCCTTCTTAACTGTTCCTGATAGTATGGAAAACTGAACTCTTAGATTAACCCTCGTTACTCGCTTTCTCAACACAGGAATATAAAGCGGCCACCGACAAAGCTAAGCCTTTTCTGTTTCTTGCTTTTTGGCCGCTGAAATGCAGGTGCAGTTCAGCTTAGCTTCTGCAACTCACCACCTCTCATGATATACCATACCTTTTATGCATTTTTGGAGTTGGCAGAATGAGGATGCACCAGCCTGTCCAATCAAAGTTCTGTGCTAGAACTAAATTAACTTAGCACCTCTGTAACTGAGCTACATGCTGCAGGAATCGAAAAGCAGATTCCAACCCAGTATTTTAATGCAGCTATAGTGAAAAGTGCTCATAAACTAGGTTTTCTCCTTGCTGACTTCTGTGGTTGCAATACAAACCCTTGCCAACATTTCTTATTCATTGAAATGATAACTGTGTTTAACTGCAAATCAAAATGGCTGCCTCCAGAAAATCAATATGGCAGCCTCCATAAAAATTTCAATAGACGGAACACTGAGCGTGTCACAATGGAACCCTTCAGCATACATGGATGATGACATCACAATAGACCCTTGCTGTTTTCCTCCCTGGCAGCAGCCATGATGCTTCATTCTTCAGTCAGGTGTGGATCCATGCACCTCAACAGGTAAGAGTCACCAATCAACAGGTAAGGGCACGTTTTTGTGTGCGTCAAACGAAGGTGTCAGATTATGAAAGATTTGTTTGAGGGAACTAGTGGCGCTTCTGTGCAGATTGGAATACTGTCCAGCGTCTATTAGCAAGCCCAGAACACAAAAGCCTTCTTAACTGTTCCTGATGGTATGGAAAACTGAACTCTTAGATTAACCCTCGTTACTCGCTTTCTCAACACAGGAATATAAAGCGGCCACCGACAAAGCTAAGCCTTTTCTGTTTCTTGCTTTTTGGCCGCTGAAATGCAGGTGCAGTTCAGCTTAGCTTCTGCAACTCACCACCTCTCATGATATACCATACCTTTTATGCATTTTTGGAGTTGGCAGAATGAGGATGCACCAGCCTGTCCAATCAAAGTTCTGTGCTAGAACTAAATTAACTTAGCACCTCTGTAACTGAGCTACATGCTGCAGGAATCGAAAAGCAGATTCCAACCCAGTATTTTAATGCAGCTATAGTGAAAAGTGCTCATAAACTAGGTTTTCTCCTTGCTGACTTCTGTGGTTGCAATACAAACCCTTGCCAACATTTCTTATTCATTGAAATGACAACTGTGTTTAACTGCAAATCAAAATGGCTGCCTCCAGAAAATCAATATGGCAGCCTCCATAAAAATTTCAATAGACGGAACACTGAGCGTGTCACAATGGAACCCTTCAGCATACATGGATGATGACATCACAATAGACCCTTGCTGTTTTCCTCCCTGGCAGCAGCCATGATGCTTCATTCTTCAGTCAGGTGTGGATCCATGCACCTCAACAGGTAAGGGCACCAATCAACAGGTAAGGGCACGTTTTTGTGTGCGTCAAACGAAGGTGTCAGATTATGAAAGATTTGTTTGAGGGAACTAGTGGCGCTTCTGTGCAGATTGGAATACTGTCCAGCGTCTATTAGCAAGCCCAGAACACAAAAGCCTTCTTAACTGTTCCTGATGGTATGGAAAACTGAACTCTTAGATTAACCCTCGTTACTCGCTTTCTCAACACAGGAATATAAAGCGGCCACCGACAAAGCTAAGCCTTTTCTGTTTCTTGCTTTTTGGCCGCTGAAATGCAGGTGCAGTTCAGCTTAGCTTCTGCAACTCACCACCTCTCATGATATACCATACCTTTTATGCATTTTTGGAGTTGGCAGAATGAGGATGCACCAGCCTGTCCAATCAAAGTTCTGTGCTAGAACTAAATTAACTTAGCACCTCTGTAACTGAGCTACATGCTGCAGGAATCGAAAAGCAGATTCCAACCCAGTATTTTAATGCAGCTATAGTGAAAAGTGCTCATAAACTAGGTTTTCTCCTTGCTGACTTCTGTGGTTGCAATACAAACCCTTGCCAACATTTCTTATTCATTGAAATGACAACTGTGTTTAACTGCAAATCAAAATGGCTGCCTCCAGAAAATCAATATGGCAGCCTCCATAAAAATTTCAATAGACGGAACACTGAGCGTGTCACAATGGAACCCTTCAGCATACATGGATGATGACATCACAATAGACCCTTGCTGTTTTCCTCCCTGGCAGCAGCCATGATGCTTCATTCTTCAGTCAGGTGTGGATCCATGCACCTCAACAGGTAAGGTCACCAATCAACAGGTAAGGGCACGTTTTTGTGTGCGTCATACGAAGGTGTCAGATTATGAAAGATTTGTTTGAGGGAACTAGTGGCGCTTCTGTGCAGATTGGAATACTGTCCAGCATCTATTAGCAAGCCCAGAACACAAAAGCCTTCTTAATTGTTCCTGATGGTATGGAAAACTGAACTCTTAGATTAACCCTCGTTACTCGCTTTCTCAACACAGGAATATAAAGCGGCCACCGACAAAGCTAAGCCTTTTCTGTTTCTTGCTTTTTGGCCGCTGAAATGCAGGTGCAGTTCATGCTTAACTTCTGCAACTCACCACCTCTCATGATATACCATACCTTTTATGCATTTTTGGAGTTGGCAGAATGAGGATGCACCAGCCTGTCCAATCAAAGTTCTGTGCTAGAACTAAATTAACTTAGCACCTCTGTAACTGAGCTACATGCTGCAGGAATCGAAAAGTAGATTCCAACCCAGTATTTTAATGCAGCTATAGTGAAAAGTGCTCATAAACTAGGTTTTCTCCTTGCTGACTTCTGTGGTTGCAATACAAACCCTTGCCAACATTTCTTATTCATTGAAATGACAACTGTGTTTAACTGCAAATCAAAATGGCTGCCTCCAGAAAATCAATATGGCAGCCTCCATAAAAATTTCAATAGACGGAACACTGAGCGTGTCACAATGGAACCCTTCAGCATACATGGATGATGACATCACAATAGACCCTTGCTGTTTTCCTCCCTGGCAGCAGCCATGATGCTTCATTCTTCAGTCAGGTGTGGATCCATGCACCTCAACAGGTAAGGGCACCAATCAACAGGTAAGGGCACGTTTTTGTGTGCGTCAAACGAAGGTGTCAGATTATGAAAGATTTGTTTGAGGGAACAAGTGGCGCTTCTGTGCAGATTGGAATACTGTCCAGCGTCTATTAGCAAGCCCAGAACACAAAAGCCTTCTTAACTGTTCCTGATGGTATGGAAAACTGAACTCTTAGATTAACCCTCGTTACTCGCTTTCTCAACACAGGAATATAAAGCGGCCACTGACAAAGCTAAGCCTTTTCTGTTTCTTGCTTTTTGGCCGCTGAAATGCAGGTGCAGTTCAGCTTAGCTTCTGCAACTCACCACCTCTCATGAGATACCATACCTTTTATGCATTTTTGGAGTTGGCAGAATGAGGATGCACCAGCCTGTCCAATCAAAGTTCTGTGCTAGCACTAAATTAACTTAGCACCTCTGTAACTGAGCTACATGCTGCAGGAATCGAAAAGCAGATTCCAACCCAGTATTTTAATGCAGCTATAGTGAAAAGTGCTCATAAACTAGGTTTTCTCCTTGCTGACTTCTGTGGTTGCAATCCAATCCCTTGCCAACATTTCTTATTCATTGAAATGACAACTGTGTTTAACTGCAAATCAAAATGGCTGCCTCCAGAAAATCAATATGGCAGCCTCCATAAAAATTTCAATAGACGGAACACTGAGCGTGTCACAATGGAACCCTTCAGCATACATGGATGATGACATCACAATGGACCCTTGCTGTTTTCCTCCCTGGCAGCAGCCATGATGCTTCATTCTTCAGTCAGGTGTGGATCCATGCACCTCAACAGGTAAGAGCACCAATCAACAGGTAAGGGCACGTTTTTGTGTGCGTCAAACGAAGGTGTCAGATTATGAAAGATTTGTTTGAGGGAACTAGTGGCGCTTCTGTGCAGATTGGAATACTGTCCAGCGTCTATTAGCAAGCCCAGAACACAAAAGCCTTCTTAACTGTTCCTGATAGTATGGAAAACTGAACTCTTAGATTAACCCTCGTTACTCGCTTTCTCAACACAGGAATATAAAGCGGCCACCGACAAAGCTAAGCCTTTTCTGTTTCTTGCTTTTTGGCCGCTGAAATGCAGGTGCAGTTCAGCTTAGCTTCTGAAACTCACCACCTCTCATGATATACCATACCTTTTATGCATTTTTGGAGTTGGCAGAATGAGGATGCACCAGCCTGTCCAATCAAAGTTCTGTGCTAGAACTAAATTAACTTAGCACCTCTGTAACTGAGCTACATGCTGCAGGAATCGAAAAGCAGATTCCAACCCAGTATTTTAATGCAGCTATAGTGAAAAGTGCTCATAAACTAGGTTTTCTCCTTGCTGACTTCTGTGGTTGCAATACAAACCCTTGCCAACATTTCTTATTCATTGAAATGACAACTGTGTTTAACTGCAAATCAAAATGGCTGCCTCCAGAAAATCAATATGGCAGCCTCCATAAAAATTTCAATAGACGGAACACTGAGCGTGTCACAATGGAACCCTTCAGCATACATGGATGATGACATCACAATAGACCCTTGCTGTTTTCCTCCCTGGCAGCAGCCATGATGCTTCATTCTTCAGTCAGGTGTGGATCCATGCACCTCAACAGGTAAGGGCACCAATCAACAGGTAAGGGCACGTTTTTGTGTGCGTCAAACGAAGGTGTCAGATTATGAAAGATTTGTTTGAGGGAACTAGTGGCGCTTCTGTGCAGATTGGAATACTGTCCAGCGTCTATTAGCAAGCCCAGAACACAAAAGCCTTCTTAACTGTTCCTGATGGTATGGAAAACTGAACTCTTAGATTAACCCTCGTTACTCGCTTTCTCAACACAGGAATATAAAGCGGCCACTGACAAAGCTAAGCCTTTTCTGTTTCTTGCTTTTTGGCCGCTGAAATGCAGGTGCAGTTCAGCTTAGCTTCTGCAACTCACCACCTCTCATGAGATACCATACCTTTTATGCATTTTTGGAGTTGGCAGAATGAGGATGCACCAGCCTGTCCAATCAAAGTTCTGTGCTAGCACTAAATTAACTTAGCACCTCTGTAACTGAGCTACATGCTGCAGGAATCGAAAAGCAGATTCCAACCCAGTATTTTAATGCAGCTATAGTGAAAAGTGCTCATAAACTAGGTTTTCTCCTTGCTGACTTCTGTGGTTGCAATCCAATCCCTTGCCAACATTTCTTATTCATTGAAATGACAACTGTGTTTAACTGCAAATCAAAATGGCTGCCTCCAGAAAATCAATATGGCAGCCTCCATAAAAATTTCAATAGACGGAACACTGAGCGTGTCACAATGGAACCCTTCAGCATACATGGATGATGACATCACAATGGACCCTTGCTGTTTTCCTCCCTGGCAGCAGCCATGATGCTTCATTCTTCAGTCAGGTGTGGATCCATGCACCTCAACAGGTAAGAGCACCAATCAACAGGTAAGGGCACGTTTTTGTGTGCGTCAAGCGAAGGTGTCAGATTATGAAAGATTTGTTTGAGGGAACTAGTGGCGCTTCTGTGCAGATTGGAATACTGTCCAGCGTCTATTAGCAAGCCCAGAACACAAAAGCCTTCTTAACTGTTCCTGATAGTATGGAAAACTGAACTCTTAGATTAACCCTCGTTACTCGCTTTCTCAACACAGGAATATAAAGCGGCCACCGACAAAGCTAAGCCTTTTCTGTTTCTTGCTTTTTGGCCGCTGAAATGCAGGTGCAGTTCAGCTTAGCTTCTGCAACTCACCACCTCTCATGATATACCATACCTTTTATGCATTTTTGGAGTTGGCAGAATGAGGATGCACCAGCCTGTCCAATCAAAGTTCTGTGCTAGAACTAAATTAACTTAGCACCTCTGTAACTGAGCTACATGCTGCAGGAATCGAAAAGCAGATTCCAACCCAGTATTTTAATGCAGCTATAGTGAAAAGTGCTCATAAACTAGGTTTTCTCCTTGCTGACTTCTGTGGTTGCAATACAAACCCTTGCCAACATTTCTTATTCATTGAAATGACAACTGTGTTTAACTGCAAATCAAAATGGCTGCCTCCAGAAAATCAATATGGCAGCCTCCATAAAAATTTCAATAGACGGAACACTGAGCGTGTCACAATGGAACCCTTCAGCATACATGGATGATGACATCACAATAGACCCTTGCTGTTTTCCTCCCTGGCAGCAGCCATGATGCTTCATTCTTCAGTCAGGTGTGGATCCATGCACCTCAACAGGTAAGGGCACCAATCAACAGGTAAGGGCACGTTTTTGTGTGCGTCAAACGAAGGTGTCAGATTATGAAAGATTTGTTTGAGGGAACAAGTGGCGCTTCTGTGCAGATTGGAATACTGTCCAGCGTCTATTAGCAAGCCCAGAACACAAAAGCCTTCTTAACTGTTCCTGATGGTATGGAAAACTGAACTCTTAGATTAACCCTCGTTACTCGCTTTCTCAACACAGGAATATAAAGCGGCCACCGACAAAGCTAAGCCTTTTCTGTTTCTTGCTTTTTGGCCGCTGAAATGCAGGTGCAGTTCAGCTTAGCTTCTGCAACTCACCACCTCTCATGAGATACCATACCTTTTATGCATTTTTGGAGTTGGCAGAATGAGGATGCACCAGCCTGTCCAATCAAAGTTCTGTGCTAGAACTAAATTAACTTAGCACCTCTGTAACTGAGCTACATGCTGCAGGAATCGAAAAGCAGATTCCAACCCAGTATTTTAATGCAGCTATAGTGAAAAGTGCTCATAAACTAGGTTTTCTCCTTGCTGACTTCTGTGGTTGCAATACAAACCCTTGCCAACATTTCTTATTCATTGAAATGACAACTGTGTTTAACTGCAAATCAAAATGGCTGCCTCCAGAAAATCAATATGGCAGCCTCCATAAAAATTTCAATAGACGGAACACTGAGCGTGTCACAATGGAACCCTTCAGCATACATGGATGATGACATCACAATGGACCCTTGCTGTTTTCCTCCCTGGCAGCAGCCATGATGCTTCATTCTTCAGTCAGGTGTGGATCCATGCACCTCAACAGGTAAGAGCACCAATCAACAGGTAAGGGCACGTTTTTGTGTGCGTCAAACGAAGGTGTCAGATTATGAAAGATTTGTTTGAGGGAACTAGTGGCGCTTCTGTGCAGATTGGAATACTGTCCAGCGTCTATTAGCAAGCCCAGAACACAAAAGCCTTCTTAACTGTTCCTGATGGTATGGAAAACTGAACTCTTAGATTAACCCTCGTTACTCGCTTTCTCAACACAGGAATATAAAGCGGCCACCGACAAAGCTAAGCCTTTTCTGTTTCTTGCTTTTTGGCCGCTGAAATGCAGGTGCAGTTCAGCTTAGCTTCTGCAACTCACCACCTCTCATGATATACCATACCTTTTATGCATTTTTGGAGTTGGCAGAATGAGGATGCACCAGCCTGTCCAATCAAAGTTCTGTGCTAGAACTAAATTAACTTAGCACCTCTGTAACTGAGCTACATGCTGCAGGAATCGAAAAGCAGATTCCAACCCAGTATTTTAATGCAGCTATAGTGAAAAGTGCTCATAAACTAGGTTTTCTCCTTGCTGACTTCTGTGGTTGCAATACAAACCCTTGCCAACATTTCTTATTCATTGAAATGACAACTGTGTTTAACTGCAAATCAAAATGGCTGCCTCAGAAAATCAATATGGCAGCCTCCATAAAAATTTCAATAGACGGAACACTGAGCGTGTCACAATGGAACCCTTCAGCATACATGGATGATGACATCACAATGGACCCTTGCTGTTTTCCTCCCTGGCAGCAGCCATGATGCTTCATTCTTCAGTCAGGTGTGGATCCATGCACCTCAACAGGTAAGAGCACCAATCAACAGGTAAGGGCACGTTTTTGTGTGCGTCAAACGAAGGTGTCAGATTATGAAAGATTTGTTTGAGGGAACTAGTGGCGCTTCTGTGCAGATTGGAATACTGTCCAGCGTCTATTAGCAAGCCCAGAACACAAAAGCCTTCTTAACTGTTCCTGATGGTATGGAAAACTGAACTCTTAGATTAACCCTCGTTACTCGCTTTCTCAACACAGGAATATAAAGCGGCCACCGACAAAGCTAAGCCTTTTCTGTTTCTTGCTTTTTGGCCGCTGAAATGCAGGTGCAGTTCAGCTTAGCTTCTGCAACTCACCACCTCTCATGATATACCATACCTTTTATGCATTTTTGGAGTTGGCAGAATGAGGATGCACCAGCCTGTCCAATCAAAGTTCTGTGCTAGAACTAAATTAACTTAGCACCTCTGTAACTGAGCTACATGCTGCAGGAATCGAAAAGTAGATTCCAACCCAGTATTTTAATGCAGCTATAGTGAAAAGTGCTCATAAACTAGGTTTTCTCCTTGCTGACTTCTGTGGTTGCAATACAAACCCTTGCCAACATTTCTTATTCATTGAAATGACAACTGTGTTTAACTGCAAATCAAAATGGCTGCCTCCAGAAAATCAATATGGCAGCCTCCATAAAAATTTCAATAGACGGAACACTGAGCGTGTCACAATGGAACCCTTCAGCATACATGGATGATGACATCACAATAGACCCTTGCTGTTTTCCTCCCTGGCAGCAGCCATGATGCTTCATTCTTCAGTCAGGTGTGGATCCATGCACCTCAACAGGTAAGGGCACCAATCAACAGGTAAGGGCACGTTTTTGTGTGCGTCAAACGAAGGGTGTCAGATTATGAAAGATTTGTTTGAGGGAACTAGTGGCGCTTCTGTGCAGATTGGAATACTGTCCAGCGTCTATTAGCAAGCCCAGAACACAAAAGCCTTCTTAACTGTTCCTGATGGTATGGAAAACTGAACTCTTAGATTAACCCTCGTTACTCGCTTTCTCAACACAGGAATATAAAGCGGCCACTGACAAAGCTAAGCCTTTTCTGTTTCTTGCTTTTTGGCCGCTGAAATGCAGGTGCAGTTCAGCTTAGCTTCTGCAACTCACCACCTCTCATGAGATACCATACCTTTTATGCATTTTTGGAGTTGGCAGAATGAGGATGCACCAGCCTGTCCAATCAAAGTTCTGTGCTAGCACTAAATTAACTTAGCACCTCTGTAGCTGAGCTACATGCTGCAGGAATCGAAAAGCAGATTCCAACCCAGTATTTTAATGCAGCTATAGTGAAAAGTGCTCATAAACTAGGTTTTCTCCTTGCTGACTTCTGTGGTTGCAATCCAATCCCTTGCCAACATTTCTTATTCATTGAAATGACAACTGTGTTTAACTGCAAATCAAAATGGCTGCCTCCAGAAAATCAATATGGCAGCCTCCATAAAAATTTCAATAGACGGAACACTGAGCGTGTCACAATGGAACCCTTCAGCATACATGGATGATGACATCACAATGGACCCTTGCTGTTTTCCTCCCTGGCAGCAGCCATGATGCTTCATTCTTCAGTCAGGTGTGGATCCATGCACCTCAACAGGTAAGAGCACCAATCAACAGGTAAGGGCACGTTTTTGTGTGCGTCAAGCGAAGGTGTCAGATTATGAAAGATTTGTTTGAGGGAACTAGTGGCGCTTCTGTGCAGATTGGAATACTGTCCAGCGTCTATTAGCAAGCCCAGAACACAAAAGCCTTCTTAACTGTTCCTGATAGTATGGAAAACTGAACTCTTAGATTAACCCTCGTTACTCGCTTTCTCAACACAGGAATATAAAGCGGCCACCGACAAAGCTAAGCCTTTTCTGTTTCTTGCTTTTTGGCCGCTGAAATGCAGGTGCAGTTCAGCTTAGCTTCTGCAACTCACCACCTCTCATGATATACCATACCTTTTATGCATTTTTGGAGTTGGCAGAATGAGGATGCACCAGCCTGTCCAATCAAAGTTCTGTGCTAGAACTAAATTAACTTAGCACCTCTGTAACTGAGCTACATGCTGCAGGAATCGAAAAGCAGATTCCAACCCAGTATTTTAATGCAGCTATAGTGAAAAGTGCTCATAAACTAGGTTTTCTCCTTGCTGACTTCTGTGGTTGCAATACAAACCCTTGCCAACATTTCTTATTCATTGAAATGACAACTGTGTTTAACTGCAAATCAAAATGGCTGCCTCCAGAAAATCAATATGGCAGCCTCCATAAAAATTTCAATAGACGGAACACTGAGCGTGTCACAATGGAACCCTTCAGCATACATGGATGATGACATCACAATAGACCCTTGCTGTTTTCCTCCCTGGCAGCAGCCATGATGCTTCATTCTTCAGTCAGGTGTGGATCCATGCACCTCAACAGGTAAGGGCACCAATCAACAGGTAAGGGCACGTTTTTGTGTGCGTCAAACGAAGGTGTCAGATTATGAAAGATTTGTTTGAGGGAACTAGTGGCGCTTCTGTGCAGATTGGAATACTGTCCAGCATCTATTAGCAAGCCCAGAACACAAAAGCCTTCTTAACTGTTCCTGATGGTATGGAAAACTGAACTCTTAGATTAACCCTCGTTACTCGCTTTCTCAACACAGGAATATAAAGCGGCCACCGACAAAGCTAAGCCTTTTCTGTTTCTTGCTTTTTGGCCGCTGAAATGCAGGTGCAGTTCAGCTTAGCTTCTGCAACTCACCACCTCTCATGATATACCATACCTTTTATGCATTTTTGGAGTTGGCAGAATGAGGATGCACCAGCCTGTCCAATCAAAGTTCTGTGCTAGAACTAAATTAACTTAGCACCTCTGTAACTGAGCTACATGCTGCAGGAATCGAAAAGTAGATTCCAACCCAGTATTTTAATGCAGCTATAGTGAAAAGTGCTCATAAACTAGGTTTTCTCCTTGCTGACTTCTGTGGTTGCAATCCAATCCCTTGCCAACATTTCTTATTCATTGAAATGACAACTGTGTTTAACTGCAAATCAAAATGGCTGCCTCCAGAAAATCAATATGGCAGCCTCCATAAAAATTTCAATAGACGGAACACTGAGCGTGTCACAATGGAACCCTTCAGCATACATGGATGATGACATCACAATGGACCCTTGCTGTTTTCCTCCCTGGCAGCAGCCATGATGCTTCATTCTTCAGTCAGGTGTGGATCCATGCACCTCAACAGGTAAGAGCACCAATCAACAGGTAAGGGCACGTTTTTGTGTGCGTCAAGCGAAGGTGTCAGATTATGAAAGATTTGTTTGAGGGAACTAGTGGCGCTTCTGTGCAGATTGGAATACTGTCCAGCGTCTATTAGCAAGCCCAGAACACAAAAGCCTTCTTAACTGTTCCTGATAGTATGGAAAACTGAACTCTTAGATTAACCCTCGTTACTCGCTTTCTCAACACAGGAATATAAAGCGGCCACCGACAAAGCTAAGCCTTTTCTGTTTCTTGCTTTTTGGCCGCTGAAATGCAGGTGCAGTTCAGCTTAGCTTCTGAAACTCACCACCTCTCATGATATACCATACCTTTTATGCATTTTTGGAGTTGGCAGAATGAGGATGCACCAGCCTGTCCAATCAAAGTTCTGTGCTAGAACTAAATTAACTTAGCACCTCTGTAACTGAGCTACATGCTGCAGGAATCGAAAAGCAGATTCCAACCCAGTATTTTAATGCAGCTATAGTGAAAAGTGCTCATAAACTAGGTTTTCTCCTTGCTGACTTCTGTGGTTGCAATACAAACCCTTGCCAACATTTCTTATTCATTGAAATGACAACTGTGTTTAACTGCAAATCAAAATGGCTGCCTCCAGAAAATCAATATGGCAGCCTCCATAAAAATTTCAATAGACGGAACACTGAGCGTGTCACAATGGAACCCTTCAGCATACATGGATGATGACATCACAATGGACCCTTGCTGTTTTCCTCCCTGGCAGCAGCCATGATGCTTCATTCTTCAGTCAGGTGTGGATCCATGCACCTCAACAGGTAAGAGCACCAATCAACAGGTAAGGGCACGTTTTTGTGTGCGTCAAACGAAGGTGTCAGATTATGAAAGATTTGTTTGAGGGAACTAGTGGCGCTTCTGTGCAGATTGGAATACTGTCCAGCGTCTATTAGCAAGCCCAGAACACAAAAGCCTTCTTAACTGTTCCTGATGGTATGGAAAACTGAACTCTTAGATTAACCCTCGTTACTCGCTTTCTCAACACAGGAATATAAAGCGGCCACCGACAAAGCTAAGCCTTTTCTGTTTCTTGCTTTTTGGCCGCTGAAATGCAGGTGCAGTTCAGCTTAGCTTCTGCAACTCACCACCTCTCATGAGATACCATACCTTTTATGCATTTTTGGAGTTGGCAGAATGAGGATGCACCAGCCTGTCCAATCAAAGTTCTGTGCTAGAACTAAATTAACTTAGCACCTCTGTAACTGAGCTACATGCTGCAGGAATCGAAAAGCAGATTCCAACCCAGTATTTTAATGCAGCTATAGTGAAAAGTGCTCATAAACTAGGTTTTCTCCTTGCTGACTTCTGTGGTTGCAATACAAACCCTTGCCAACATTTCTTATTCATTGAAATGACAACTGTGTTTAACTGCAAATCAAAATGGCTGCCTCCAGAAAATCAATATGGCAGCCTCCATAAAAATTTCAATAGACGGAACACTGAGCGTGTCACAATGGAACCCTTCAGCATACATGGATGATGACATCACAATGGACCCTTGCTGTTTTCCTCCCTGGCAGCAGCCATGATGCTTCATTCTTCAGTCAGGTGTGGATCCATGCACCTCAACAGGTAAGGGCACCAATCAACAGGTAAGGGCACGTTTTTGTGTGCGTCAAGCGAAGGTGTCAGATTATGAAAGATTTGTTTGAGGGAACTAGTGGCGCTTCTGTGCAGATTGGAATACTGTCCAGCGTCTATTAGCAAGCCCAGAACACAAAAGCCTTCTTAACTGTTCCTGATGGTATGGAAAACTGAACTCTTAGATTAACCCTCGTTACTCGCTTTCTCAACACAGGAATATAAAGCGGCCACCGACAAAGCTAAGCCTTTTCTGTTTCTTGCTTTTTGGCCGCTGAAATGCAGGTGCAGTTCAGCTTAGCTTCTGCAACTCACCACCTCTCATGATATACCATACCTTTTATGCATTTTTGGAGTTGGCAGAATGAGGATGCACCAGCCTGTCCAATCAAAGTTCTGTGCTAGAACTAAATTAACTTAGCACCTCTGTAACTGAGCTACATGCTGCAGGAATCGAAAAGCAGATTCCAACCCAGTATTTTAATGCAGCTATAGTGAAAAGTGCTCATAAACTAGGTTTTCTCCTTGCTGACTTCTGTGGTTGCAATACAAACCCTTGCCAACATTTCTTATTCATTGAAATGACAACTGTGTTTAACTGCAAATCAAAATGGCTGCCTCCAGAAAATCAATATGGCAGCCTCCATAAAAATTTCAATAGACGGAACACTGAGCGTGTCACAATGGAACCCTTCAGCATACATGGATGATGACATCACAATAGACCCTTGCTGTTTTCCTCCCTGGCAGCAGCCATGATGCTTCATTCTTCAGTCAGGTGTGGATCCATGCACCTCAACAGGTAAGGGCACCAATCAACAGGTAAGGGCACGTTTTTGTGTGCGTCAAACGAAGGTGTCAGATTATGAAAGATTTGTTTGAGGGAACAAGTGGCGCTTCTGTGCAGATTGGAATACTGTCCAGCGTCTATTAGCAAGCCCAGAACACAAAAGCCTTCTTAACTGTTCCTGATGGTATGGGAAACTGAACTCTTAGATTAACCCTCGTTACTCGCTTTCTCAACACAGGAATATAAAGCGGCCACTGACAAAGCTAAGCCTTTTCTGTTTCTTGCTTTTTGGCCGCTGAAATGCAGGTGCAGTTCAGCTTAGCTTCTGCAACTCACCACCTCTCATGAGATACCATACCTTTTATGCATTTTTGGAGTTGGCAGAATGAGGATGCACCAGCCTGTCCAATCAAAGTTCTGTGCTAGCACTAAATTAACTTAGCACCTCTGTAACTGAGCTACATGCTGCAGGAATCGAAAAGCAGATTCCAACCCAGTATTTTAATGCAGCTATAGTGAAAAGTGCTCATAAACTAGGTTTTCTCCTTGCTGACTTCTGTGGTTGCAATCCAATCCCTTGCCAACATTTCTTATTCATTGAAATGACAACTGTGTTTAACTGCAAATCAAAATGGCTGCCTCCAGAAAATCAATATGGCAGCCTCCATAAAAATTTCAATAGACGGAACACTGAGCGTGTCACAATGGAACCCTTCAGCATACATGGATGATGACATCACAATGGACCCTTGCTGTTTTCCTCCCTGGCAGCAGCCATGATGCTTCATTCTTCAGTCAGGTGTGGATCCATGCACCTCAACAGGTAAGAGCACCAATCAACAGGTAAGGGCACGTTTTTGTGTGCGTCAAACGAAGGTGTCAGATTATGAAAGATTTGTTTGAGGGAACTAGTGGCGCTTCTGTGCAGATTGGAATACTGTCCAGCGTCTATTAGCAAGCCCAGAACACAAAAGCCTTCTTAACTGTTCCTGATGGTATGGAAAACTGAACTCTTAGATTAACCCTCGTTACTCGCTTTCTCAACACAGGAATATAAAGCGGCCACCGACAAAGCTAAGCCTTTTCTGTTTCTTGCTTTTTGGCCGCTGAAATGCAGGTGCAGTTCAGCTTAGCTTCTGCAACTCACCACCTCTCATGATATACCATACCTTTTATGCATTTTTGGAGTTGGCAGAATGAGGATGCACCAGCCTGTCCAATCAAAGTTCTGTGCTAGAACTAAATTAACTTAGCACCTCTGTAACTGAGCTACATGCTGCAGGAATCGAAAAGCAGATTCCAACCCAGTATTTTAATGCAGCTATAGTGAAAAGTGCTCATAAACTAGGTTTTCTCCTTGCTGACTTCTGTGGTTGCAATACAAACCCTTGCCAACATTTCTTATTCATTGAAATGACAACTGTGTTTAACTGCAAATCAAAATGGCTGCCTCCAGAAAATCAATATGGCAGCCTCCATAAAAATTTCAATAGACGGAACACTGAGCGTGTCACAATGGAACCCTTCAGCATACATGGATGATGACATCACAATAGACCCTTGCTGTTTTCCTCCCTGGCAGCAGCCATGATGCTTCATTCTTCAGTCAGGTGTGGATCCATGCACCTCAACAGGTAAGAGTCACCAATCAACAGGTAAGGGCACGTTTTTGTGTGCGTCAAACAAAGGTGTCAGATTATGAAAGATTTGTTTGAGGGAACTAGTGGCGCTTCTGTGCAGATTGGAATACTGTCCAGCATCTATTAGCAAGCCCAGAACACAAAAGCCTTCTTAACTGTTCCTGATGGTATGGAAAACTGAACTCTTAGATTAACCCTCGTTACTCGCTTTCTCAACACAGGAATATAAAGCGGCCACCGACAAAGCTAAGCCTTTTCTGTTTCTTGCTTTTTGGCCGCTGAAATGCAGGTGCAGTTCAGCTTAGCTTCTGCAACTCACCACCTCTCATGATATACCATACCTTTTATGCATTTTTGGAGTTGGCAGAATGAGGATGCACCAGCCTGTCCAATCAAAGTTCTGTGCTAGAACTAAATTAACTTAGCACCTCTGTAACTGAGCTACATGCTGCAGGAATCAAAAAGTAGATTCCAACCCAGTATTTTAATGCAGCTATAGTGAAAAGTGCTCATAAACTAGGTTTTCTCCTTGCTGACTTCTGTGGTTGCAATCCAATCCCTTGCCAACATTTCTTATTCATTGAAATGACAACTGTGTTTAACTGCAAATCAAAATGGCTGCCTCCAGAAAATCAATATGGCAGCCTCCATAAAAATTTCAATAGACGGAACACTGAGCGTGTCACAATGGAACCCTTCAGCATACATGGATGATGACATCACAATGGACCCTTGCTGTTTTCCTCCCTGGCAGCAGCCATGATGCTTCATTCTTCAGTCAGGTGTGGATCCATGCACCTCAACAGGTAAGAGCACCAATCAACAGGTAAGGGCACGTTTTTGTGTGCGTCAAACGAAGGTGTCAGATTATGAAAGATTTGTTTGAGGGAACTAGTGGCGCTTCTGTGCAGATTGGAATACTGTCCAGCGTCTATTAGCAAGCCCAGAACACAAAAGCCTTCTTAACTGTTCCTGATGGTATGGAAAACTGAACTCTTAGATTAACCCTCGTTACTCGCTTTCTCAACACAGGAATATAAAGCGGCCACCGACAAAGCTAAGCCTTTTCTGTTTCTTGCTTTTTGGCCGCTGAAATGCAGGTGCAGTTCAGCTTAGCTTCTGAAACTCACCACCTCTCATGATATACCATACCTTTTATGCATTTTTGGAGTTGGCAGAATGAGGATGCACCAGCCTGTCCAATCAAAGTTCTGTGCTAGAACTAAATTAACTTAGCACCTCTGTAACTGAGCTACATGCTGCAGGAATCGAAAAGCAGATTCCAACCCAGTATTTTAATGCAGCTATAGTGAAAAGTGCTCATAAACTAGGTTTTCTCCTTGCTGACTTCTGTGGTTGCAATACAAACCCTTGCCAACATTTCTTATTCATTGAAATGACAACTGTGTTTAACTGCAAATCAAAATGGCTGCCTCCAGAAAATCAATATGGCAGCCTCCATAAAAATTTCAATAGACGGAACACTGAGCGTGTCACAATGGAACCCTTCAGCATACATGGATGATGACATCACAATGGACCCTTGCTGTTTTCCTCCCTGGCAGCAGCCATGATGCTTCATTCTTCAGTCAGGTGTGGATCCATGCACCTCAACAGGTAAGAGCACCAATCAACAGGTAAGGGCACGTTTTTGTGTGCGTCAAACGAAGGTGTCAGATTATGAAAGATTTGTTTGAGGGAACTAGTGGCGCTTCTGTGCAGATTGGAATACTGTCCAGCGTCTATTAGCAAGCCCAGAACACAAAAGCCTTCTTAACTGTTCCTGATAGTATGGAAAACTGAACTCTTAGATTAACCCTCGTTACTCGCTTTCTCAACACAGGAATATAAAGCGGCCACCGACAAAGCTAAGCCTTTTCTGTTTCTTGCTTTTTGGCCGCTGAAATGCAGGTGCAGTTCAGCTTAGCTTCTGAAACTCACCACCTCTCATGAGATACCATACCTTTTATGCATTTTTGGAGTTGGCAGAATGAGGATGCACCAGCCTGTCCAATCAAAGTTCTGTGCTAGAACTAAATTAACTTAGCACCTCTGTAACTGAGCTACATGCTGCAGGAATCGAAAAGCAGATTCCAACCCAGTATTTTAATGCAGCTATAGTGAAAAGTGCTCATAAACTAGGTTTTCTCCTTGCTGACTTCTGTGGTTGCAATACAAACCCTTGCCAACATTTCTTATTCATTGAAATGACAACTGTGTTTAACTGCAAATCAAAATGGCTGCCTCCAGAAAATCAATATGGCAGCCTCCATAAAAATTTCAATAGACGGAACACTGAGCGTGTCACAATGGAACCCTTCAGCATACATGGATGATGACATCACAATAGACCCTTGCTGTTTTCCTCCCTGGCAGCAGCCATGATGCTTCATTCTTCAGTCAGGTGTGGATCCATGCACCTCAACAGGTAAGGGCACCAATCAACAGGTAAGGGCACGTTTTTGTGTGCGTCAAACGAAGGTGTCAGATTATGAAAGATTTGTTTGAGGGAACTAGTGGCGCTTCTGTGCAGATTGGAATACTGTCCAGCGTCTATTAGCAAGCCCAGAACACAAAAGCCTTCTTAACTGTTCCTGATGGTATGGAAAACTGAACTCTTAGATTAACCCTCGTTACTCGCTTTCTCAACACAGGAATATAAAGCGGCCACCGACAAAGCTAAGCCTTTTCTGTTTCTTGCTTTTTGGCCGCTGAAATGCAGGTGCAGTTCAGCTTAGCTTCTGCAACTCACCACCTCTCATGATATACCATACCTTTTATGCATTTTTGGAGTTGGCAGAATGAGGATGCACCAGCCTGTCCAATCAAAGTTCTGTGCTAGAACTAAATTAACTTAGCACCTCTGTAACTGAGCTACATGCTGCAGGAATCGAAAAGCAGATTCCAACCCAGTATTTTAATGCAGCTATAGTGAAAAGTGCTCATAAACTAGGTTTTCTCCTTGCTGACTTCTGTGGTTGCAATACAAACCCTTGCCAACATTTCTTATTCATTGAAATGACAACTGTGTTTAACTGCAAATCAAAATGGCTGCCTCCAGAAAATCAATATGGCAGCCTCCATAAAAATTTCAATAGACGGAACACTGAGCGTGTCACAATGGAACCCTTCAGCATACATGGATGATGACATCACAATGGACCCTTGCTGTTTTCCTCCCTGGCAGCAGCCATGATGCTTCATTCTTCAGTCAGGTGTGGATCCATGCACCTCAACAGGTAAGGGCACCAATCAACAGGTAAGGGCACGTTTTTGTGTGCGTCAAACAAAGGTGTCAGATTATGAAAGATTTGTTTGAGGGAACTAGTGGCGCTTCTGTGCAGATTGGAATACTGTCCAGCGTCTATTAGCAAGCCCAGAACACAAAAGCCTTCTTAACTGTTCCTGATGGTATGGAAAACTGAACTCTTAGATTAACCCTCGTTACTCGCTTTCTCAACACAGGAATATAAAGCGGCCACCGACAAAGCTAAGCCTTTTCTGTTTCTTGCTTTTTGGCCGCTGAAATGCAGGTGCAGTTCAGCTTAGCTTCTGCAACTCACCACCTCTCATGATATACCATACCTTTTATGCATTTTTGGAGTTGGCAGAATGAGGATGCACCAGCCTGTCCAATCAAAGTTCTGTGCTAGAACTAAATTAACTTAGCACCTCTGTAACTGAGCTACATGCTGCAGGAATCGAAAAGCAGATTCCAACCCAGTATTTTAATGCAGCTATAGTGAAAAGTGCTCATAAACTAGGTTTTCTCCTTGCTGACTTCTGTGGTTGCAATACAAACCCTTGCCAACATTTCTTATTCATTGAAATGACAACTGTGTTTAACTGCAAATCAAAATGGCTGCCTCCAGAAAATCAATATGGCAGCCTCCATAAAAATTTCAATAGACGGAACACTGAGCGTGTCACAATGGAACCCTTCAGCATACATGGATGATGACATCACAATAGACCCTTGCTGTTTTCCTCCCTGGCAGCAGCCATGATGCTTCATTCTTCAGTCAGGTGTGGATCCATGCACCTCAACAGGTAAGGGCACCAATCAACAGGTAAGGGCACGTTTTTGTGTGCGTCAAACGAAGGTGTCAGATTATGAAAGATTTGTTTGAGGGAACTAGTGGCGCTTCTGTGCAGATTGGAATACTGTCCAGCGTCTATTAGCAAGCCCAGAACACAAAAGCCTTCTTAACTGTTCCTGATGGTATGGGAAACTGAACTCTTAGATTAACCCTCGTTACTCGCTTTCTCAACACAGGAATATAAAGCGGCCACTGACAAAGCTAAGCCTTTTCTGTTTCTTGCTTTTTGGCCGCTGAAATGCAGGTGCAGTTCAGCTTAGCTTCTGCAACTCACCACCTCTCATGAGATACCATACCTTTTATGCATTTTTGGAGTTGGCAGAATGAGGATGCACCAGCCTGTCCAATCAAAGTTCTGTGCTAGCACTAAATTAACTTAGCACCTCTGTAGCTGAGCTACATGCTGCAGGAATCGAAAAGCAGATTCCAACCCAGTATTTTAATGCAGCTATAGTGAAAAGTGCTCATAAACTAGGTTTTCTCCTTGCTGACTTCTGTGGTTGCAATCCAATCCCTTGCCAACATTTCTTATTCATTGAAATGACAACTGTGTTTAACTGCAAATCAAAATGGCTGCCTCCAGAAAATCAATATGGCAGCCTCCATAAAAATTTCAATAGACGGAACACTGAGCGTGTCACAATGGAACCCTTCAGCATACATGGATGATGACATCACAATGGACCCTTGCTGTTTTCCTCCCTGGCAGCAGCCATGATGCTTCATTCTTCAGTCAGGTGTGGATCCATGCACCTCAACAGGTAAGAGCACCAATCAACAGGTAAGGGCACGTTTTTGTGTGCGTCAAACGAAGGTGTCAGATTATGAAAGATTTGTTTGAGGGAACTAGTGGCGCTTCTGTGCAGATTGGAATACTGTCCAGCGTCTATTAGCAAGCCCAGAACACAAAAGCCTTCTTAACTGTTCCTGATGGTATGGAAAACTGAACTCTTAGATTAACCCTCGTTACTCGCTTTCTCAACACAGGAATATAAAGCGGCCACCGACAAAGCTAAGCCTTTTCTGTTTCTTGCTTTTTGGCCGCTGAAATGCAGGTGCAGTTCAGCTTAGCTTCTGCAACTCACCACCTCTCATGATATACCATACCTTTTATGCATTTTTGGAGTTGGCAGAATGAGGATGCACCAGCCTGTCCAATCAAAGTTCTGTGCTAGAACTAAATTAACTTAGCACCTCTGTAACTGAGCTACATGCTGCAGGAATCGAAAAGTAGATTCCAACCCAGTATTTTAATGCAGCTATAGTGAAAAGTGCTCATAAACTAGGTTTTCTCCTTGCTGACTTCTGTGGTTGCAATACAAACCCTTGCCAACATTTCTTATTCATTGAAATGACAACTGTGTTTAACTGCAAATCAAAATGGCTGCCTCCAGAAAATCAATATGGCAGCCTCCATAAAAATTTCAATAGACGGAACACTGAGCGTGTCACAATGGAACCCTTCAGCATACATGGATGATGACATCACAATGGACCCTTGCTGTTTTCCTCCCTGGCAGCAGCCATGATGCTTCATTCTTCAGTCAGGTGTGGATCCATGCACCTCAACAGGTAAGAGCACCAATCAACAGGTAAGGGCACGTTTTTGTGTGCGTCAAACGAAGGTGTCAGATTATGAAAGATTTGTTTGAGGGAACTAGTGGCGCTTCTGTGCAGATTGGAATACTGTCCAGCGTCTATTAGCAAGCCCAGAACACAAAAGCCTTCTTAACTGTTCCTGATAGTATGGAAAACTGAACTCTTAGATTAACCCTCGTTACTCGCTTTCTCAACACAGGAATATAAAGCGGCCACCGACAAAGCTAAGCCTTTTCTGTTTCTTGCTTTTTGGCCGCTGAAATGCAGGTGCAGTTCAGCTTAGCTTCTGCAACTCACCACCTCTCATGATATACCATACCTTTTATGCATTTTTGGAGTTGGCAGAATGAGGATGCACCAGCCTGTCCAATCAAAGTTCTGTGCTAGAACTAAATTAACTTAGCACCTCTGTAACTGAGCTACATGCTGCAGGAATCGAAAAGCAGATTCCAACCCAGTATTTTAATGCAGCTATAGTGAAAAGTGCTCATAAACTAGGTTTTCTCCTTGCTGACTTCTGTGGTTGCAATACAAACCCTTGCCAACATTTCTTATTCATTGAAATGACAACTGTGTTTAACTGCAAATCAAAATGGCTGCCTCCAGAAAATCAATATGGCAGCCTCCATAAAAATTTCAATAGACGGAACACTGAGCGTGTCACAATGGAACCCTTCAGCATACATGGATGATGACATCACAATAGACCCTTGCTGTTTTCCTCCCTGGCAGCAGCCATGATGCTTCATTCTTCAGTCAGGTGTGGATCCATGCACCTCAACAGGTAAGGTCACCAATCAACAGGTAAGGGCACGTTTTTGTGTGCGTCATACGAAGGTGTCAGATTATGAAAGATTTGTTTGAGGGAACTTGTGGCGCTTCTGTGCAGATTGGAATACTGTCCAGCATCTATTAGCAAGCCCAGAACACAAAAGCCTTCTTAACTGTTCCTGATGGTATGGAAAACTGAACTCTTAGATTAACCCTCGTTACTCGCTTTCTCAACACAGGAATATAAAGCGGCCACCGACATAAGCTAAGCCTTTTCTGTTTCTTGCTTTTTGGCCGCTGAAATGCAGGTGCAGTTCATGCTTAACTTCTAGCAACTCACCACCTCTCATGATATACCATACCTTTTATGCATTTTTGGAGTTGGCAGAATGAGGATGCACCAGCCTGTCCAATCAAAGTTCTGTGCTAGAACTAAATTAACTTAGCACCTCTGTAACTGAGCTACATGCTGCAGGAATCAAAAGTAGATTCCAACCCAGTATTTTAATGCAGCTATAGTGAAAAGTGCTCATAAACTAGGTTTTCTCCTTGCTGACTTCTGTGGTTGCAATCCAATCCCTTGCCAACATTTCTTATTCATTGAAATGACAACTGTGTTTAACTGCAAATCAAAATGGCTGCCTCCAGAAAATCAATATGGCAGCCTCCATAAAAATTTCAATAGACGGAACACTGAGCGTGTCACAATGGAACCCTTCAGCATACATGCATGATGACATCACAATGGACCCTTGCTGTTTTCCTCCCTGGCAGCAGCCATGATGCTTCATTCTTCAGTCAGGTGTGGATCCATGCACCTCAACAGGTAAGAGCACCAATCAACAGGTAAGGGCACGTTTTTGTGTGCGTCAAACGAAGGTGTCAGATTATGAAAGATTTGTTTGAGGGAACTAGTGGCGCTTCTGTGCAGATTGGAATACTGTCCAGCGTCTATTAGCAAGCCCAGAACACAAAAGCCTTCTTAACTGTTCCTGATAGTATGGAAAACTGAACTCTTAGATTAACCCTCGTTACTCGCTTTCTCAACACAGGAATATAAAGCGGCCACCGACAAAGCTAAGCCTTTTCTGTTTCTTGCTTTTTGGCCGCTGAAATGCAGGTGCAGTTCAGCTTAGCTTCTGCAACTCACCACCTCTCATGATATACCATACCTTTTATGCATTTTTGGAGTTGGCAGAATGAGGATGCACCAGCCTGTCCAATCAAAGTTCTGTGCTAGAACTAAATTAACTTAGCACCTCTGTAACTGAGCTACATGCTGCAGGAATCGAAAAGCAGATTCCAACCCAGTATTTTAATGCAGCTATAGTGAAAAGTGCTCATAAACTAGGTTTTCTCCTTGCTGACTTCTGTGGTTGCAATACAAACCCTTGCCAACATTTCTTATTCATTGAAATGACAACTGTGTTTAACTGCAAATCAAAATGGCTGCCTCCAGAAAATCAATATGGCAGCCTCCATAAAAATTTCAATAGACGGAACACTGAGCGTGTCACAATGGAACCCTTCAGCATACATGGATGATGACATCACAATGGACCCTTGCTGTTTTCCTCCCTGGCAGCAGCCATGATGCTTCATTCTTCAGTCAGGTGTGGATCCATGCACCTCAACAGGTAAGAGCACCAATCAACAGGTAAGGGCACGTTTTTGTGTGCGTCAAACGAAGGTGTCAGATTATGAAAGATTTGTTTGAGGGAACTAGTGGCGCTTCTGTGCAGATTGGAATACTGTCCAGCATCTATTAGCAAGCCCAGAACACAAAAGCCTTCTTAACTGTTCCTGATGGTATGGAAAACTGAACTCTTAGATTAACCCTCGTTACTCGCTTTCTCAACACAGGAATATAAAGCGGCCACCGACAAAGCTAAGCCTTTTCTGTTTCTTGCTTTTTGGCCGCTGAAATGCAGGTGCAGTTCAGCTTAGCTTCTGCAACTCACCACCTCTCATGAGATACCATACCTTTTATGCATTTTTGGAGTTGGCAGAATGAGGATGCACCAGCCTGTCCAATCAAAGTTCTGTGCTAGCACTAAATTAACTTAGCACCTCTGTAACTGAGCTACATGCTGCAGGAATCCAAAAGCAGATTCCAACCCAGTATTTTAATGCAGCTATAGTGAAAAGTGCTCATAAACTAGGTTTTCTCCTTGCTGACTTCTGTGGTTGCAATACAAACCCTTGCCAACATTTCTTATTCATTGAAATGACAACTGTGTTTAACTGCAAATCAAAATGGCTGCCTCCAGAAAATCAATATGGCAGCCTCCATAAAAATTTCAATAGACGGAACACTGAGCGTGTCACAATGGAACCCTTCAGCATACATGGATGATGACATCACAATGGACCCTTGCTGTTTTCCTCCCTGGCAGCAGCCATGATGCTTCATTCTTCAGTCAGGTGTGGATCCATGCACCTCAACAGGTAAGGGCACCAATCAACAGGTAAGGGCACGTTTTTGTGTGCGTCAAACGAAGGTGTCAGATTATGAAAGATTTGTTTGAGGGAACTAGTGGCGCTTCTGTGCAGATTGGAATACTGTCCAGCATCTATTAGCAAGCCCAGAACACAAAAGCCTTCTTAACTGTTCCTGATGGTATGGAAAACTGAACTCTTAGATTAACCCTCGTTACTCGCTTTCTCAACACAGGAATATAAAGC
>JAKVIS010000640.1:0-58928 GCA_033119425.1 Bufotes viridis | reverse complement strand
AAAAATGGCTCTAAATTAATCATTTATTAAGATCGGCGTCTTGGACACCGGTCTTAATAACCCCTTGCGCTGGCGTTGTATCCGCCGAAGTTATGTAGAGGCCGGCTCCTGTACATAACTTTGGCGCATCCACCGCCGGTCGAAATGTAAGACAGCTTCCTTGCTGGCTTAAACTTGGACCATTTTCTATGCCCCTTCCCCGTCCCGTTTTTTAGACCTAGCGTGAGCGGGGAAATGTCGCAGATCTGCTTCAGATATACGCCAGAAAACAAATATATACCTGATAGTAAATGACTACCTATGTGTTGTTTTGCGTAAACTCTTTATGCTTTGTTCACGCGGTTACATCTTGGAAAGAATAAATGCAATCTGTTTTGTTTTCCTAAAGAAGTGAAGAAAATGGAACTTAAAGGGAACCTGTCACTCTGATTTTGGACCATTATCTACAGTAATACATGATGAGTAGTACTGCAGATATGGGGTTCAGATCACTATTTTTTGTTTTCCTACTGCCCCCTATTCCCCCGCTGTCAGCGTTCAGAGCTGCATTGAAATACATTGTCAGGACTGCTGAGCATGCGCAAGTCCTCTCCATTATGTTAGCACAGCACAGCAGTCCTGTATTTCAGTGCAGCTTTGAATGCTGACAGCCCGAGAACAGGGGCTAAAGGAAAATAAAAAATAGTGATCTAGACTTCTTACCTGCAGGACTACTCATGTATCATTGTAGATAATGGTCCAAAATCTGGGTGACAGATTCCCTTTAAGTCAATGGGATGGGTTATGATCTCTTACAGAACAGAGCTATCATCATAAACCCAGTGTGAATAGAGCCTTACTGGTTACTGGAAAACTGACCAAGACAGAATGCGTGAATAAAAATTCAAATATCTAAGCTGCATAAAAAAGCTGGTGCGTTGTTCATGATTTTTTCTGTATAATTGTAGAATTTGACATATTTGAAGGTAGAGGTTAATGTGTAACCTCCAATCATGCTTGTGCTGGCATCTGCCACGTGAAGTTCAAACGTGACAGCGGCCAGGAGACCAAGTGGTCTTACCGTATAGACAACTGTACAATGCTGAAGGCCTCCCCTGCTTTACGCTTCTTTAAGCAACCAGACCACCCTCTCTTCTGGCTGTGTCTTCTGTATTAAAACTTCCATTGGTTTACATGGCCACAGGCATAACTGGAGGTACACTTACAACAGCATACTGCCCACAAGAGCTTACTATCAAGTCTTACAGTACCAGTGCAGTACTATACAGTGACAGGACTATTATATCACAGAATCACTCTATTCACAAAAATGATTCAGCTGCAATTCAGTTCACATTTACCAGACATAACACACAAATGATGACAAGGCACACAGTTATAATATTTGCCACAGAGGAAGCAGCATTATTGGGCGACACTTTAAAGGCTATGGACACCTTTGGGGCAATTTTTTTAATGCTTGCGCTTTACTGATTTCGGGCTAAAAATCATATTTTTATTTGGTCTTTATTAAAAATGTTCAGTCATTTTTGAGATAGAACGGTTAAAAAATCAGTCAGTCTGCAGAGTATCACTTCTCAGTCCTGTCAGCTAACGGCTCATGTGAAGCCTTATCTCTGATCTCCTGACCTCATAAACACACATTTAAGCCATATTCTTACCAGTATGATAACAGTTTAGTTTAGTCAAGAGATCAGAGATAAGGCTTCACATGAGCCGTCTGCTGACGTAACTCAGGAGTTACAGTCTGCATATAGATGTCCATAGCCTTTAAGGGAGATTTATCACCTCCCCTAATCCACTTTCCCAGCATAAAACAGACATGAACCTGAGGTTCACAACTTTTCAATAGCCACTGTGCCTAAATGTAGCCGCCCTCACCACTTACCAAAAAGAGGGGGGGTGGCAGGTTGTGGGCGGAGCCATCGGCCCCAGAACATTTATCACTTATACCATAATTTATGGGATAAGAATAATCATTAAAATTTCAGAGTCGACATACAGTAACTGACCAGCCTCTGATGCTCCAACTCTGCGTTCCCCCAATTCCAGTCCTCTGAATGGATGGATTGAAGTCATATCTTTTCTACGGGTCTAGCAGAATGGGGCTATTATAATACTGGCAGGTTAGACATTTCACATGCCGATTCTGATCATAAAGTAAGAGCTGGGATTGAATAAATATCATCTGAGGATCATGTTCATTATTGAGTCCACCTTTGACTTGTATTGCGTACCAGAAGTTTTGACATGGCACCGCTTAGTTGCCGATTTCTCCTAGATGTGGATCTAGAGGAAATGGAGGATCTTCAGAGCAGGCTTGAGTGTGCCATGTGTTCTCCATCATCATCGGGGTGAGGGCAAGTCTTCTTTCTCCATATTATTTAAGAGGAAAAGCTCAGGATAGGTGGTCAACCCCAGATTGTACTGTAATAGAGAAGGCACATGAGAAGCGGCACAGGCAAACAAGGACAACAAACTATACGTGTGACTGAAGAGAGACTGATGAACGCCATCATTCATGAGGGATGACGGAAAACTAGAGGGTATACTAAAATGTATACCGTACTTCATGGATTACCTCTATCTAAAGAAATATGCACTAAACCATCTGTATTCTTTTGGTTTTAGTGCTCGGAAGGGCAACATCTGCCACAACATGCATACTGCTTCGGTTGGGCTATGTACATGTTTGGAGGTGTTTTTAATATTATTGCATTTTACTCATTTTGCGCTAAGAATAATATGTTGATTTGGTCTTTATTAAAAATGTTCAGCCATTTCTGAGATACAAGAGTTAAAAAATCAGTTGGCAAGCTATGCCTTTGCTTTCTTTGAATCCCGTCATCTGACGGCTCATGTGTAGCTCTTATCTCTGACCTCATAAACACTTACCAGTTTGATAAGAACTGAGCTATAATGAGTGCATTTTTAATTCTTGTATCTCAGAAACGGCTAACATTTTTAATAAAGACGAATTGAAAAAATGAGTAAAAAGCAATCATAGAAAAATGCCCCCAAAGGTTTACATAGCCTTTAAGGTTATGTGCTCTCCATTCTGTCTGTAGATTGGCAAAAAAGAGACGTATAGCAACACCTGACTGCATGATCAGACTACACAGGGTACCCTGTAACCATTAATGTATCAGAGCTGTGTATGATAACCTGCAGAATATTTTGTATTTGCATTTTTTGTATTTTACTGCACCAGTGCATTTTAAAGTGCACATACCCTTTAAGGTCACATTACATTCCTGCTGGTTCTGAGAACCAAATCCATATAAGTTGTAATACCATACAGATCTTATCATGAATAATTCCTCCATGCATGCGTACTTACACCGTCCACTGCCACTATTTGTAATGAAAGCTTGTAAAACAGTAAAAACATCATATATTCATAGGAAGGCAATACATAAGTATGACAAACACCAGAAAGTTCTATAATACACTTTACCTAAGGTAATAAATAGACGATAATGGAAATTGTATTGAAACACCCTCCCCTGCTTTTTATTGTCTAAGCATCATGTACTACGTATAACATTTATACAATACACGAGCACAGAACCAAAGGGATAAACATATATAAACTAAATGTGTGCAAAAAAGGTCTTGTTTTGTGTCCCACAACTCATCGTAAGCACAAGTTATACATTATATTTTATTGTACACAATAAAAAAACACCTACATCGCTGAGGCCAGTGATTGGCTGCAGCAGTCACATGTTGTCTATAAGACCAAAATTAAAGACAATGCAACGGCACGCTGCATACACAAAATATATAAACTAATGCTATACTCACTATGTAAATTAATATGAGGTACAATACGTTTTGATCAAAATCATTTGTTCCCACAACAGCAAGGTGACCTAAATGCTACCCCTTATGGTGCCAACCGGCCTCCAATGAATTTTGGGGATAGTAGGTTCCACATACAGTATATACTGAGCCCACTCTGTATGCACCCTTGTATGGTGCCAGCAGACCTCCAATGAATGCAGGGAGAGCAGGGTCCAGTGTTATACTACACTAGTTAAAATCAGCCCTTTATTCACATCTGTGTCCTTGTTGATGACATCCGTGACAAGATGGTCAGTGCGTCATCCGTGAAGAATCCGTGAGTGTTCCGTGTGTCCGTTTTTTGCACTCAGTATTGCATAGATAATGCTACATTGGAAATTAATTTCTACAGCATCCCCTAGCAATGATCCGTGAAACACGAATGCCATCCATGTTGTGTCTGTGTTTTTCATGGACCCATAGACTATAATAAGCGTGATGGATCCGTATACACAAACAAAAATAAGGCATGCTTCCATGGTGTAACCCCTGGACCATAGTGAATCACGGATGTGTGAATACACATATTAAAATCAATGGGTATGTGCGCTATCCGTGGAGAACACAGACAGCACACTTCAGTGACTCACTGACGTCTGAAAAAAGCTTTAGTCAGTACATCCTAATGTGAACAGCTGCCTTGGAGGTAAACTGAACCCGACCGGGAGAACAGGAGCTGCGGAACGGGATCTGCCAGGTAGGTAATGATTACTCTGTATTGTCCAGTTTCCTCTGTTGAGCGCAGCAGCCTCTTCAAACAGCTCATCGGGCATGGGCTCAGTCTGACTTAGGGCTATTTCACGCAAGCGGATGCCGAGCGTGGAATCCGCTGCGTGAAAGAGTGCCAAGCCCCGTTCCGGACAGCAGAGACACAGAGCAGTAACATGATTGATAATGCTCCGTGCCTCTCTGTGATCTTTTTGCTACAAAATCACGGTGACAACTTTATCTCACTGTGATTTTATAGTAAAAAGATCACAGAGAGGCACGGAGCAGTATCAATCATGTTAATGCGCTGTGTCTCTGCTGTCTGGAGCGGGGCTTGGCACTCTTTCACGGAGCGGATTCCACCCACGGCATCCGCTCGTGTGAAAGAGCCCTTGCTTATTTATTCATTTAGACAGCTGAGAGGAGATAATCCTGTAACTCCCCCTTATTAGACCTCATGCACATGGCTGTGGAACACGGCCGTGCGCGGACCGTGGTATCCCGGCCTGGAATCCAGCTGACAGCAGGAGCGCACGGCGTCATTGGTTGCTATGACGCCGTGCGATTCATGCCGCCACTGGACTACAGTAATACACCCGTACGAGTGTATTACTGTACTGATGAGGCGGCATGAAGTGCACGGTGTCATAGCAACCAATGACGCCGTGCGCTCCTGCTGTCAGCTGGATTCCAGGCCGGGATACCACGGTCCACGCACGGCGGTGTGCATGAGTCACTTGAGAATAGTTACAAGTGCAATTGTAACATTTTGTATAATGTGCTTGATTTATAAAATGTAGCCCAATGTATATCTTCCTATAACTAATCATAGTGATCCTGAAAACATGGGCATTGGTTTTTTAAATTTCTGCCTCTTTATCTTTAAAGCAAGGTGAAACAGCATGTGCACAAGATCATGGGAAGCCTGGTGATTACACTGCCTGTGCTGGGAAATATCACTCAGTAGAGCAGGGGCAGTATTTGGGCATGAGAAAGTGGACTCCAAGCAAGTACGGCACACGTAGTGAATAAAGAGCATTTTTGTGAAATAAGACAACCGAGGCATAATAAGCTGACAATCAAGGTGCTCCAGATAGTTGGTTGGTGGGTAGGGGTGGTTTTCAATATCCCACCAGTTCCCCCTTAATCTGACATAGGAATCAAGAGCAACTGATGTGCAAAGTATGGCTCAGCCAATATGGACTTTATTAAAACAGCACCAATGAATTCCAAGAGTCTTATTGCCTATACTAAGAAGTCTACTATAATCATGTCCATCCTGAACGCCAGGTCTTCTGTCCAGATGAGGTAACCTTCATTAGTGAGCTGATCACTGCTGTACACCTCCATTACATACATGGTTCTTCTCTCGTTTCCTTCCGGTCACTCCTCCAAGCCTCAAGAATTATGGAGAAAGATGGCAGAGGAGCACATCAGTGTATATAATCTTACATATGGCTATCACTTTAATATAAGTGCACTGTCATTTGGTTAGTGGCGCAGTTACATACATGATACATAGTCTGATAGTCAGCTAATGTTGCAAGTTACCATAAAGATGTGTCTGCCAGTATAGTGTAAGATTTGATGAAGACCCCCCCCCCCCCCAAATAGTGTATTGTGCCAGCTGTAAGTAGTTACTGTATTTAGCATTGGTAAAGGGGTTGTCTGCTATAGTTTAAACTTAGGCTGCGTTAGAAAAATGAAATGTACCTTTTAAAACCCTCTATTCCGGCGCTGTGGCTCTTGGCAGTCCAGAAATCAATCGGGACCTTGTGTTTTTCCCTTTAAATCCCTTTAAAATTTCTCTTTAATTATAGTAGTCAGGAGGATGTTGTCTTAAAGGCTACATGCACACGACCGTATGTGTTTTGCGGTCCCCAAAAAAAAACGGATGACATCCATATGGCATCCGTTTTTTTTGCGTATCCATTGTAATAATGCCTATCCTTGTCCGCAAAACGGATAAGAATAGGACATGCTCTATTTTTTTTGCGGGGCTACGGAACGGACATACGGATGGGGATAATAATACACGGTGTGCTGTCAGCATTCTTGCGGACCCATTGAAATGAATAGGTTCACATCCTATCTGCAAAAAAAAAAAAAGGAACAGACACGGAAACAAAATACTTTCGTGCGCATGTAGCCTTAAAGTGGACTTTCAAAAATGACTTTTCTGTACCTTACCTAATTCCTGCCAGTATACTGGAGTATATTGCTGATCTAACCCCCCACACACAAACTATTTTGCAGATATGACCCAATTAGTTATTAGGCTGTTTAGACTCCATGCGGTTTGCCAAGGGAGCATCAACCATATCTGTTCTCTCGAAGTGGAGTTTTCTGCATCGCTATGACAGGACAGATTGTGAGCTGCTGGTTTGTAAAGAGGATCAGGATTATACTGAACTCAATCATTTAATTTCAACTTCATTAAGAGTACAGCAGAAAACCTCCATATACTGTATTTTACACAATGTCCCTGATCGTACTGCCTTTCTTTAACCTGACTGCATGAGCATCCTCCCTGTAATGTGATGTGTTTACACTTGGGCGTGCTGATTCGGAGTGGGTGCAGAATGTTATTCTGTGGAGGTGTTCACCCATCCAGTATATGCACTGCACAATTTCCAGTATACAGCATGTTCCATCAGATGCTCTCTAATTCACGAGGAGTACGGCACTTTAAATATATTTCCATTTTGACAACTAACACTGAGGCCTTTTAAAGACACATTTAGGCCTCTTTTACACAACCAGATGGTTTTGCGGTCTGCAAAAAACAAAAAACGGATGACATGCACATGCATTTCATTTTTTGCGGAACGGAACATCTGGCCCCTAATAGAACAGTACTATCCTTGTCCATGATGTGGGCAATAATAGGACATGTTCTATCTTTGAACGGAAATATGGAAACAGAATGCATTGAAATGAATGGCTCCGTATACGGACGACAAAAAACGGCCCGTACACTCGCAAAAAAATGTTCATGTGAAAGAGGCCTTAAAGGGAAGTTGTCATGTGCCTTATGCTGCCCTCTCTGACAACAGTAGAGGTGTAGTGACAGACATGCTGATTTCAGCGGTTTGTCATGCACCTAACTGTGGTTTCAGTTCACATCTGATCTGAATTTTTTGTGGATCAGATGTGGACCCCTTCATTTCTATGGGGCCGCAAAAGATGCAGACAGTACACAGTGTGTTGGGTGCATCCGTATTTCTGTTCCGCGACCCTGCCATGTGTATGAGGCCTAAATACGTTTTTCAGTACTCACAAGTTACAGTTCACAGTCAGGCAGTAGTCCACTGTAATCAGATATGCCTGCTTGTCCCTGCCCTCCAGCCACTGGACATGTTTCTCCATATGCACAGTAATACGGAGAAACCAATCATTCATGGCTGGTTAATCCCACGTATCATGATTACCGTGCACTCCTTATGCACTGACTTGTGAGTATTGAAAAACTAATTAAGAGAATGTGCTCACTACTATCGTTGCTGGTGAATATATGATTCATAGAAGCTCCCTCCAACACTACCGAAATATATCTGTCCTGGGAAACATTTTTAGTAAGCATGCCGCATGCCACTGTAAGGCTTTCTAGTAAGATATGGTCCATGTAAATCACTGATATAGACACATTTTGAAACTACCGTGGATTTCCTAGCAATTATCATTTGAGATATAATAATCTCGTGCCATCCACAATGTGCATTTTATATATGTACACAAAGAAGAATGAGGCGCTCATGTGCAGCAGTCTATGGGGAACTAAGATTTGGAGGCCTTAAATATTGGACGTGTCATATTCACTTCTATAAACATTCTCAGTGTGCTGTGTATACATGGGAACCTGCTTATACTTAAATAGAAGAATGTTTATACGTTCTAATTTTAGAGTATGAGATTTCATTTTTCCCATGTATTACAAGTGAAAATTCCAGTCTGCAGAATGACAATCAATAGTTCTTAAGCCACCATGGTACATACATGAACAGTGGCATGTCCCCCTATCACCGTTTTGCTGTTGGTCATTCTGTTGCCTAAACCAACTCTCTGTCCAAATATTTCCTGCCTGTTCCACTCAGATATGCTGACAAGGTCCGGGAGATGAACCCCTGCCTATCACATTGCTCAATCAGCTATGCCCTTGGGCTCTGGTATATGGAATCGGTGTGTAGTTTCCTGAAATGTGTAGTAAGGGGCAGTAAAGTAAGCATTTTCAATTTACTAGAATACACCAGTGGCCGGAGTCTGACCACCATGACTCCTGCCAGTTGATGGAATGAAGTGGCATATCACTTTCCTTGCACTACTCCTGTTTCAAGGGTCACAGTTATTGAAAGTCCACACCCAGAGACTCCAAACCTGCTCAGGACTGTGCTGCCAGATATAGCCGGACATAACACAGTCGAGTCACATTATTATGACCACATCCAACTTTTGTCGTCGACAGTGTGTAGCTCATGAAGAAAGTCACGTGTGGCGAGCTGGCTTGGTGGGTATATAAGGTGTGTGATAGGCTGTCTGCACACATATTCCTCGTTGCTGTAATACATAACGGGGGCGATTTATCAGAGTTGTGAAAAGAGAATATTTGCTTTCAGACCAAGGGTGACTGTATTTCTCAAACTGTGGTTTGTAAACTGTTCACGTGCTGCTGAGGTGTAAGTGTATTGTATAAATGGCACCACTGTAAATAAGCGACGTGAAAATTGCGGCGCACCACATGCCATTAATCTGAGAGGTGAATTCTGGTTAAGAAGGTGCGCAACAGCCAACTGACACTTTACAGTGGAGTAGCTCACCGCCAAAATGAACCAGGGGCTACCAGACGTGTCTAAGACAGTTCAGCGAACCTTACTGCGTATGAACTTCTATCGGCAGAAAAGGCTTCAGTTATTTCTGCCGTACTGGAATTGGCCCTCCGCTGATTCGCAAAGGATTGCCTTCTCTGATGAGTCACTTTTCATATGGACTTTGACATGTGAGGAAAGAAACATCAGAGAACACCCTGGAACCATTGCTGGAAGAACACAAGTTGGTGAAGGCAACATTATGGTCTGGGGAATGTTTTCGTGGCATTTTCTGGACCCACTCATCCATGTGGGAAGCACTCTGAAACGATTTGGGTATAAATCCATCCTTGCAGATCATGTACACCCATACATGCTGATTGTCCAGTACTACCCTGGCCCCCAAATTCCCCAGACTTGAACCCAAATGAGCCACCTCGATCCTCATGTTTGCTCTATGAATCCTCCCCCATGCACCCTCCAGCATCTGCGGGATGCTCTGCAGTCAGGATGGCTCCAGATACCTGTGACAACCTACCAGACCTAATGGAGTCACTCCCAGCCCATCTAGCTACTGTCCGTGCTGCACACGGCGGTTACTCCGGATATTAGCTGATGGTCATAATAATGTGACTCGACTGTGTATATGAAGTAGATCTGTGCTTGAATAAAACACACAAAGCCAGCTCCTCATGATCTGCAATCCTTTATTGAAAGATTTAAGATCATTAATGTCAGGCAGACTTCATCTGAGTGGTATGTTTTCTTTATACTGCATTATGACTAAATAAACAGAGATTTTCAGAATTAACACAAAATCTAGAATTTAAAAAGTCTTGTTTGATCTAGCCTAATGCAAATACACACAGAATACTAAATCCATATGTCTACCGGACTTAAAGGTCAATTTCTGATTCTCGGAATAATACATCATTATACTGAAAAAACAATGATGTTACAAATTCAACATGGGGATAAAACAATGTAAGACTCAGCAGATGGAGCAAGACAGGACTAGAACGCGTGGAGGGTCTGATGGGGTTAACAATACCTTTATTTAACAAGGTGTTAGAGGAAAGGAGAGAAACTTTCTGTAACCACACTTCTCCAGTGTACATAAGTTTTGACCCGTCACCCACTGTAGGTTTATATGCTACGCAGTGTATAGAGGTAGACTACACAGCACCCCCCCCCCCCCATGACATCATGAAAGGCACACAGCAGGCTACACTATCCTATAACACAGAACACTAGGATTTTTTGTGTCAGTTCTGCAATATTGCAGTATTTTTCACACTTGGGATATTGCAGTCATCTTACTGGCTCCAGCTATCATGTCAGATGTGTGGCTGTATATTAATACTCATACATACACTTTTTTTTATAAGATGTGTCATCTACATACATACAAGGGGTTTGCCAGGAGCAACCTCTTGATGGCCTATGCATAGGATAAGTCGTTAATATGAGATAGTGGGGGTCTGACACCCCCATTGATCAGCTGCTACCAGACGTAAACAGTGTGCAGTCCTAGAACTTCATAGCTCAGTACACTGTGTAGTGGCTGTTCCGGGTACTGCAGCTCAGCTCCCTTCACTTGATGGGGGGTGCTGGATGTCAGCCGCCCACCGTTCCGTATCCTATTAATAAGCCTTTAATATGTTAGTCCTTGAAAACCTCTTTAAAGAGCTATATAGGTACCCGTAGGGGTGCTAATTTCCATACTAAGTGCAAGTTGAAGGTATTAACGTGAGACAATCACATGACCACATGGTCCACCATCTTTAGAATGCTCATGAGAATATCTAGGGTAGTGAATAACACCAGTGGACGCAATGGAGGCATGATGTCTGCATGAAGGATCTAACTTCACCCGCTGGCTGCTTGGGTTGGGGGAATACCAGGAGAATACTTCCTCCATGAATGAGGGTAGCTTGGTGAAGTAGAAATAATGGTCTGGCTCTGTTTCTCATGGTTTTGTGCTGCACCTTAGGTTCCAAATGAAGGGAAATCATACAGCAACATTGTAGAGGACTGGGTCCTGTTTCCTTATGAAAATATTTGTAAGGAAAGAACAAGTTTGAAGATTTCCATGTGGAAGATCATGACTGCCCTGCGCATGGAACACCTTTGTGGTAAACTGTAAAAAAGACCAAGAACCAGGCCATGTAGCCCAACAAGTGTCCAACCTCATTAATGTGGACACCAATCTCTGCAGTCATGTTCCAAAATCTGGAAGCCTTCAATAGCAGCAAAGTGAGGACTAACTACATATTAAAGAACAGAGCGGGTCATTCACTAACTGATAGATGCCAGCTTTTTGGCATATATCTGTCGCAGATTGCGGTTCACAGGTTACTTGCGCCACAATCTGCGACTTTTCCCCGCTCACGCCAGGTCTAAAAAAGGGGGTGGGTCAGCAGGTTTAGGCATAGAAAATCTTCTAAATCTACACCAGCAAGGACGCTGGTGCAGATTTAGACCAGCGGGGGATGCGCAGAAGTTATGTAGAGGCCGCCCCCCATAGTTTTTTGAAATGAGATGTTCAGAACATATTTATGGCTGTAATGTCTATGGGTCTCCATTTAACCATGGGGCAAATAGGAAGAAACTGATGAAAATGTGAACCTGAACTATATCTATCACATCTCATTGAAGCAGTTATGCCAGAAAACTGGCAGAGAGCCATAATAAATGTCTCCCACTGTTTGTAACCACTCTCTATTTTGGCCAAGACATGATGAATCTGAAAAGCGGACCCCTCTATTAAACTAATAGTTAGCAAAACTTATTGAAGATGAGTTGCTAACTGGCTAGGCTCTCTTAGGACTCATTCAGACGGCCTTATGCTGTTAAAAAGGTAAGTCCTGGTTAGACAATATTTACCAATTCGATGGCCACAAACCTCTAACGAAGAACACTATTTAAACCCTGGTAAGTAATATTGAAAGCATTAAAGGGATTCACCCAGGAACCTTTTCTGCAGACCCGCCAGCATGGTCAGACCTGTGGTGGGACTCATACTTACCTGATCCCGATCGCTTCTCCTCCTTGGGCATTGGCAGTTGTCAGGTTTCTCCAAGTCAACATCTGGATTGATGCCAATGACATGTCACCGGGTCACGTGACAATGCTGATGTGAGGAGACCAGAGGCCTTTGGCGCCCAAGGGGAAGGGATGAAGACAGAACACAGCTGCCGAGTTCAGGTAAGTATGATTCCCACCACAGGTCTGGCCACGCTGGGGGTCAGCAGAAAAGGTCCCAAGGAGTGAAGAACCCCGTTAAAGGTGAAATTAAGCCACGTGACCCTGGGACATATAGTACTTGAACTAGAATGTCTGTACCCCTTCTCCAGCACTGAGAGACCTTAGAAGGGTCCTTCTAAATATAATGGGGCAAAGAAGTTTAAGGACTTCATTCAGCAATGTTGCGCCTTCCAAACTGGTGATAGTCCAAGTGCACGGCCCATCACCAACCTGATCTTTAGCATCTACCTAGTGCAAACATAACTTTTGTTTGCCTTTCCCTTGTAACGGCAGCGTTGTTGGTCCCTTACATATTATTAATACTGCACCAAGCACACTTCTGTCATTTCAGCTGTAATATAATGATCCATAGTGCCACAACATTCCAGTCTTTGTGGAACTGACACTGCATGTGGGTCCATCAAGTAGTAGGAGAATTACAGCATCCATCTGCCTCATTCGGCAGAGAATTTAAAGGGGAATTCCACTTTAATGAATCTTCTGACAATTCTTGGACTTCTGTGTCATAATCTTCAGCTTTGTTAGTGTGGTCTCGATTTTCCATAGCATAAAACATGGGGTACGAAGGTGCGTCAGGAGTAGCAATGGAGAATTTCTATGTCAGATATGAGTAAAGTGCATATGCATTCAAGGACATTAGATCATCAGACTACAGCTGGAAGGGTCACATAAGATCATCCAAAAACAGCAAAATATCCTTCTGACATAACAGATCTGCACAAAGGGAAATCACCGACTAAAATGGAACATGTACTAGTTACATAGAATGGGTTAAATAGGACAATGTAAGAAAACTATACAGCCATGATTTATAACATACATAGCGTCCTCTGTGCAAATTGCACATACATTTTGGTATGTTCACACAGTAAACCATAGAAACACACTGGCTCTGATGGCTACTTGCCATGCCCAGATAGACTTCATTCCCTTAGTAATTAACAGATGAACGAGCTTGATCTTCGGCAAGCATTATTTGATGGATGCTTACCGTCTGACCGCATTCGAGGAACTTCACGCCCAAAGCAACCAAACATTGCCATGTCTGTGTGAAGAAGGAACAACAGAAGTATTAGAACAAGACAGAATTATGTCAGTAGCTAAAATATGTGGTGCTACAGAAGCTACCGATGGATGCGGTATGCCTAAACAAATCACCCAGAATTTTTTTTTAAAACAAATCTGGCCTCTAGGACATCAGACAGACTCCTAGGAAGGTCTTAGTGGTTGGGCTGAGCTACGGTACCATACACAGCCCATAGAAAAGAACTGCACTGTTTCTGGATAGAGAAAGGGCACTTTGAAGCACCACACATACAGTTGCAAGAAAAAGTATGTGAACCCTTTGGAATGATATCGATTTCTGCACAAATTGGTCATAAAATTTGATTTGATCTTCATCTAAGTCACAACAATAGACAATCACAGTCTGCTTAATCTAATAACACACAAAGAATTAAATGTTACCATGTTTTTATTGAACACACCATGTAAACATTCACAGTGCAGGTGGAAAAAGTATGTGAACCCCTAGACTAATGACATCTCCAAGAGCTAATTGGAGTGAGGTGTCAGCTAACTGGAGTCCAATCAATGAGATGAGATTAGAGTTGTTGTTTACAGTTGCCCTGTCCTATAAAAAACACACACCAGTTATGAGTTTGCTTTTCCCAAGAAGCATTGCCTGATGTGAATGATGCCTCGCACAAAAGAGCGCTCAGAAGACCTAGAATTAAGAATTGTTGACTTGCATAAAGCTGGAAAGGGTTATAAAAGCATCTCCAAAAGCCTTGCTATTCATTAGTCCATGGTTAGACAAATGGTCTATAAAAGTTCAGCACTGCTGCTACTCTCCCTAGGAGTGGCCGTCCTGTAAAGATGACTGCAAGAGCACAGTGCAGACTGCTTAATGGGATGAAGAACCTTGAGTGTCAGCTAAAGACTTACAAAAGTCTCTGGCATATGATAACATCCCTGTTAGCGAATCTACGATATCTAAAACACTAAACAATAATTGATTTCGTGGGAGGATACTACAGAGGAAGCCACTGCTGTCCAAAATAACATCGCTGCACGTTTACAGTTTGCACAAAAGCACCTGGATGTTCCCCAGCACTACTGGCAAAATATTCTGTGGACAGATGAAACCAAAGTTGAGTTGTTTGGAAGAAACACACAACACTATGTGTGCAGAAAAAGAGACACAGCACACCAACATCAAAACCTCATCCCAACTGTGAAGTATGGTGGTGGGGGCATCAGGGTTTGGGGCTGCTTTGCTGTGTCAGGGCTGGACGGATTGCCATCATCAAAGGAAAAATTAATTCCCAAGTTTATCAAGACATTTTACAGGAGAACTTAAGGCCATCTGTCCACCAGCTGAAGCTCAACAGAAGGCGAGTGTTGCAACAGGACAACGACCCAAAGCATAGAAGTAAATAAACAGAAGAAAATACATCTGGAGTGACCCAGTCAGAGTCCTGACCTCAACCCGATTGAGATGCTGTGGCATGACCTCAGGAAAGCGATTCACACCAGACATCCCAAGAATATTACAGAACTGAAACAGTTCTGTAAAGAGGAACGGTCAAGAATTACTTCTGACCGTTGTGCACGTCTGATCTGCAACTACAGGAAATGTTTGGTTGAAGTTATTGCTGCCAAAGCAGGTTAAACCAGTTATTAAATCCAAGGGTTCACATACTTTTTCTTGCAACTGTATGTTAAAGGCTACTGACATATTTGGGGGCAATTTTTTTAGCATAGCATTTTAGGCATTTCAGTGTATCTGCAGACTATTGAATTCTACTTGACAGTGAATCCATCAGGAAGCTGCTCTGACGGCTGATAAATACTTATTATTGCTCAATTCTTATCAGTTTGATACAAACCTAAAGCGTAACTAACCTTTCAACAAACTGTGCAATAATCAACAGTACAGTGTATGTACTTGAGGAAGCACACTACTTATGCCCATTCTATCACTTGTATCTGGCATGTATTAGCAGTTTTCCTCCGTCCATTCTGAATGTCTAATTTGCAGTTCTCCCAGAGACGGTGGGTGAAGACCAGCTTCCATACACTGCACACAGAAAGTAGAGGAGAATCTGCTTCCTAACCTTCTCTTACTCAATCAGATGCAGCCCCAGGATCATGGAGAACATTACAGAGAAGTACTGACCTGTACGTTTTTTTAAAACAAAAATGCACTTATACTGAGATATAAACTTCCTGTTCAGCTCTTTGTCTGTGCCTGTCTCCTCTATCTCACTCCGGCTCATTTCTCCCCCTTCACTCTGCATAGGTTTATATTGACATGTATAATCTCAGCAGAGTTGGTCCCATCCTGGATGGTTTTCAAGTATATTTCAATATTTCAAAGTGAAAATCCATTAGCAAGACGGAGGGGAACGCAAACTGCTGATAGCATGAGAACTAGACATTTCTCACTGATAAGACATATTACAAAGTGGTTGCTTGTACTACTGATTTATGCAAAGCTGTGTGAAAAATTACTGGCCATTTAACTTTAATGAGATTATTTAATACTCTTTTGTACCACAATTGAAGAGGTATGTCTTTGTATAATGTGCCTTTATTATTGAAAGCCGGTTGCCATTTAGGAAAATGTCTTGATAACTTTCTGAAGGTTTTTTTTTTTTGTAAATTGAAAAATTGTTAATAAAAATTAAAAAAAATTTTTTTTTTTACTTTAATGAGTGTTTAAGAGCTGTCAGGAGTTCAGGGCTTCAGATAAAGCTGTCAGAGCATGCCCCGGATGCGTTTATTATAAAGCAGAATGCAGTAGTCTATACTGAAACTGAAAGCTGTAGAGGAAAAAATGTTGAAAAATGTTAAAAAACCAACTGAAAAAAAATTTCAATCCGAAATGAGGAAAATGCAGGGATAGAAATCCCCCCTCCCCTTCAACTTCCAAAAAAAGGTGTCATGACCTAAGGAGCTCATCAGGCTATACAGGGTTACAAGAAAACGATATATTTGAAAATGATGCATCGGCGCTACTGATTAACACTATAGGTATTAGCATGTGTTTGACAATGGAGAAGAGTAAAATACTAATGCAGCATGAGAAAGAATGTCTCGGTAGGCCCCAAGTAACGAGCCACACAGTTTTTAAGGCTAAGTACAGGACGTTGCACCTACGATATATTCAGTCGACGGCTGTCCGTTACATGCCATAGTTTGATTGTATTAGAAATAAAAGAAGCTCTCTGAGGGGTTTTTTATTACTAAAGTAGCACTCCCACAAAAAATGTATTCTCTGAACTGGTAGAAAGGTCCATGATGTAATCTGTATTGAATATCATCTCCTTACAAGTGACTGTATTTGTGAGCTATCCCCTCCCTTCTGATCTCCAACTGACACAGGACAGGAAGTCAGCAACTTCTCTATTCATTCCTATGAGACTGAGGCTCCCATAGGAATACACAGAGAAACTGACTTCCTGTTCACGCATAAGATGCTGCGTTATTTGGAATGTCTGATTGTTGGTCACATGACACAGCTGAGGATCAGAAGGGAGGGGATAGCTCACAAATATAGACACTGGTAAGAAGATTACCTTCACTACAGATTACATCATGTAACTTTATAACAGGTCAGAGAATAACATTTTTTGCGGGAGTTCTTCTTTAAAATGCTAACTCACATGTAATATTCTACCAGTGTAAATAGTTTCATCCCAGTTCAGTTGCACCCATTACATGTTTCATTATGGGAACCTTTTCACATGATCTCCATCTGGACCACCTGTTCACAGCAGGCTCTAATGTGTAGACAGCAGCCTCTCTGTTGGCTTACTTCTTGTTCACTTTAGGCCTCATGCACATGACCGTTGTTTGATTCCGTGTCCGTTGTGCCGTTTTTCGTGATTTTCTGCGGACCCATTGGTTTTAAATGGGTCCGTGGAAAACTCGGCAAATGCACCGTTTGTCCTCCGTGGTCCGTGATTCCAGTCCGTCAAAAAATATAACCTGTCCTATTCTTGTCCGCGAAAAACGGTTCGCGGACTCATTCAAGTCAATGGGACCGTGAAAAAATGCGGATGGCCACCCGTGTGTCATCCGTGTTTCACGTCCGCGTTTTTTGCAGATCCCTTGGCAGGTACTTGGCAAAAATTGTCAGCCTGTCTTTTGGTAAAATCTTTTGTGTCATGTCCGCTAAAAAAAACGGAAACACGACGGAAGCAAAAACGGACACAGATGACGGAACAACGGAACCCCGTTTTGCGGACCGCAAAAAAATATTGACGTGTGCATGAGGTCTTAGAATGATGTAATCACCTTTCAGACCACTTCCTGACCATCTCCACCCTCACTGTTCCTCAGGATTTTTTGCCTTATCTACAGTTATTCATGTAGGAGAGTCCCTGCAATTATTACCTGCAGAGTTATAAACCTCCTGACTCACACCTACTGTCTACACTATATGGGTGCGCTGTGTGCAGGATCTCCAGTGTATTTCTAGGAGATGCAGCTGTAGGCTGGTCTCACTACCTCCTGCATGTAAGAGCTGACAGAGAAGAGAGGGCAGACAGGGTGAAACTGCATCACATTCACATAGGACTCAGAGCGGTGCAGTGCGAAGAGACTCTGCAAAGCCAGAGTCATGAAGGGTAAAGGAGAACCATAACTGAGGAGAAGAAGAAATTAATATGGCAGATAACCTACAAATGGCATCTGAAGCTTTGCAGGTCTACGCAAAGCGCAGGAGCCACTATATTATTCTTCTAAAGGGTTCTCCGGGAATGATTTAAAATGGCTGCCAGCAAACTGTCCTAGAATGTAAGCAGGATTGGTTGCCTCCACTTCCAGAATTGCCTGAGAGGGCGAGTGGGCAGAGCCACACTACACATTACACTGCTCTACAATAGATGTTAATGATGTGATCCTGCTTATGATATGCCATCATGGATGAGCAGCCTAACAGGAACGCTCACCAGTATGTAGTATATGCAAGTACCAGAGAGTAGTGTTTAGTGAGGGCCCCACCTCTCACCCCCCTAGGCAACTCTGCAAGTGGTGGCCACGAGTGCATTGAACATACACTACAAGAAAATTTAAAAAATAAGTACACCTAGAAAGCTTAGTGTGATTGAACTGAGATTTCTAAAGTATTAACTACTAGTGGCGCCTGGTCAATGATCACACAACCATAGTGGCACACCCCTGATTTTAGGCTCTGCATGAGGGTATATGTTGGGGCAGAGCCACATTAATACTGGGTGGCATCTCTCCTTGCTGTGATACAGGCTGCATCAGAGGAGAGCGCCTACTGTCATCATGTATAGTGGGAAGGACCCACAGGACCAGCATCAGGTGTCATGATGTGGGGCATCATTAGCTACCATGGCCCATCTGGTATTCGTGGGGCAGCAGCTTCCATGGCCAGCTTGATTGGCAGATCTCTCCCCCAGTGAGAATGTCTGGGACTGGGTGGGGTGACAGATTTCCCATGCAAAGCAACCAACAACCACCTTGGCTGAACAACAGGTCTAAGTTGAAAGAGCTTCAAATGACAAACCACAGGATCTGCATGACCATTACCATGCCAGAGTGCCAGCCTGTATAACAGCAAGGGAAGATGCCACCCACTATTAATGTCACCCTGCCTCACCATATACCTGCTGCAGGACCTAAAATAAGGAGTGCACCACCCTGGTTGTGTGATTATTGATCACACACCACTAGCAGCTTTTACTTTGTCAATCGTTTTTCAGATTTTTTTTTTTTTTTTTTTTTCATTTTTCAGCAGTGTAATTTAACCCCTTAGTGACCAAGCCTGTTTGGGCCTTTATGAGCAAGCGTTTTACTTCCTTTTTTCATGGTCTCGTTCCAAGAGCTATAACTTTTTTATTTTTTCGTCTATATAGCTTTATGAGGGCTTGTTTTTTACGGGACAAGATGTAGTTTTTAATGGCACCATTTTGGGGTACATGTAACTTTCTGATTAACTTTTATTAACTCTTTCTGGGAGGGAGATGGGGAAAAATGGCAATACTGCCACTGCGTTTTTACATTATAAATTTTACGGCGTTCATTTTTCGGTACAAATAACATAATATCTTTATTCTCTGGGTCAGTACGATTACAGTGATACTAAATACTTATAATTTTTTTTACGTTTTACTACTTTTTTTTGCAATAAAACCCCTTTTAGTAACCAAAAAAATTATTTTGCATTGCCACTTCCCAAGACCCATAACTTTTTTATTTTTTATTCTATGGAGTTGATTGAGGGCTTTATTTTTGAGAGAAGACTTGTATTTTTCATTGGTATCAATTTGGAGTAAATGCCGCTTTTTGATCGCTTGTTATTACGTTTTTTTTCGGTGGAAACTAAGAATAAATTAGAAATTCTGTATTTTTTTTTTTTTTTTTACGGCGTTCACTATAGGGGATAATTTAACGTAATATTTATGTAGTCTGGGTCGTTACGGACGCGGCAATACCAAACATATGGGGGATATTTTCTTTTTGCATTTTTTTTCATTGAAAAGCGTATTTTCAATGGAAAAAAAAGCATATATTTTTATTTAATGGAATTTTTTTTATTTAATAAATGTGTATTTTTTTTCTATTTTTTTTACAACTTAATAGTCCCACAAGGAGACTATAATATACAGTATTTTGATTGCTTTTAAAATGTAATGCATTATGTCTATAATGCATTATATTTTAATAGCAATGCTATTCCAACTTTGACCAGCAGGATGCGCCAGAGAGGCACAGTCTGCTGGAGATCAGTGAAGACAGGCTCGGGGCCCTGATTGGAAGCTAGGTATTTGCGGGGTGCTGATGGGAGACAGAGGGAGTGTGTTAAGTGTTAAATAGCCCGGATCGGCACTCCTGCCGGTTCGGGCTGTTAGAGCAGGGCCCCGGCTCTCATGTGAGAGCCGGGTCCGTGCTCCCCGCTGCACGTGGGAGCCGTGCAGCGCTTAGACTGGGCCGCCGTAAAAACGCGGCAGCCCAGCCTAAGGCCCCTTAGTGACCGCCGTAAAAACACGTATGGGTGGTCACTAAGGGGTTAAAAGCACGTTTTCTTCAGATTGCAGCATCGGATCATAAAATAAAAGGTATGGTTATAATATGCATTATGCCTGGGTTAAAAGTGATTTTCCTGCTAACTGTCTCCCTTTAACCCCTTCAGGACATAGGCATTTTTCACCTTTTACTTATCCAAGCCATTCTGAGTCAATATAAATTTAAATTTCTCTGCTTTTAAGGCAGATAGTGATACCTAACAAAATAGGTATTACTTTACATTTTCCATATGTCTACTTTGTGTTGGCATCATTTTGTAGATTACATTTTAATTTTTTAGGACTTTAGAAGGCTCAGCAATTCTTAAAATTTTTAAGAAAGTTTCCAAACCCAATTTTTTAAGGACCAGTTCATGTCTGAAGTCACTTTGCAGGGCTTACATAGTGTAGAAACTACACCCCTCAAGTTATTTAAAACAGATTTTACAAACTTTGTTAACCCTTTATGTGTTTCACAAGAATTACAGGAAAATGGACCTGACATTTCTAAATTTGACTTTTTTGTCAGTTTTTCCATTTTAATCAATTTTTTTCTGTAACACATCAAGGGTTAACAGTCAAACAAAACTCGAAATCTATTACCTTGATTGTGCGATTTACAGAAACACCCCATATGTGGCCGTAAACTGCTGTAAGGGCACACGGCAGGGCGTAAAAGAAAAGGATCACCGTATGGTTTTTGCAGGGCAGATTTTGCTGGACTGGCTTTTAGACACCATGTCCCATTTGAAGCGACCTTGATGCACCCCTACAGTAGAAGCTCCCAAAAAGTGACCCTATTTTGGAAACTACGGTATAAGCTGACAGTTTTAATAATACTGATCTGGGTTACTTTTTTAATCGCCCTATATTACGGTTTTTTTGTTAGGCAAGGTTACCAAAAATGGCCGTTCTGGCACAGTTTTTATTTTTTGTTTTTTACAATATTCATCTGACAGGTTAGATCATGTGCTATTTTTATAAAGCAGGTTTTTACGGATGCGATTATATCAAATTTGTCTACTTTCTTTGTTTGTTTCACTTTTACATAATAAGGCACTTTAAAAAAAAAAATCATGTTTTTGTGTCTCCATTTTCTGAAAGACATATTCATTGGTCCCAATTTTGGGTACATAGTATTTTTTGATCATTCAATATTACATTTTATTGGGCAAGTAGACCAAAAAATGGTTGTTGTGGCTCGTTTTTTATTTTAGTTTTTTACAGCATTCACCATAGGGGGTAGATCATATGATATTTTTCTAGAGGAGGTCGTTACGGATGCAGCGATACAATTATGTCTATATTTTCATTTAAGTTTTGGTTTTACACAATAAAAGCACTGTTGAAAAAAAAGTTTTTGTGTCTCCATTTTCTGAAAGCCATATTTTTTTTATTCTTTGGGCGGTTGTCTTAGGTAGGGTGTTATTTTTTGCGGGATGAGGTGACGGTTTGATTGGTACTATTTTGGGGTACATATGACTTTTTGATCGCTTGGTATTACACTTTTTGTGATGTAAGGTGACAAAAAATTGCTTTTTTGGCACAGTTTTTATTTTTTTTATGGTGTTCACCTGAGGGGTTAGGTCATGTGATATTTTTATAGAGCAGGTCATTACGGACGCGGTAATAACTTATATGTCTACTTTTTTTATTTATTTCACTTGAACAAAATAAAAGCATGTTAGAAAAAAAAAGGGCTCATTTTTTGCGGGATGAGGCGACGGTTTGATTGGTACCATTTTGGGGTACATACGACTCTTTTGATCACGTTTAATACCTTTTTTTGGGAAGTGAGGTTGGCAAAATTTCAATTTCATTATAGTTTTATTTTTTTATGGCGTTTACCGTGCTGGGAAAGTAACATGACCCTTTCATAGATCAGGTCGTTACGGATGCGGTGATATCAAACATGTGTAGTGTATTTTATTTTTTAAAATTTTTAATCAATTATAAATGTGCGGCTATAAGAAGAAATTATGAGCAAAAAAAAATAGACCCAGAGAGAGTCCAGATAGCCACTACAGGAATGCACATCCGCCCGTATCATGTATATAAAAAAACAATGTTTATTAATACACTACAGCGAGGTCCAAAACAGTCTATGATATAATGACGCAACAATAGCAGCCAGCAAAAAATATATCAAACAGTGATATGGATCAAGTCACAGACATAAATAAGGGAGAGCCATGATCCCCAAATAGACCAGATAAAGTGAGGCTAATACGTCTAAACCTGTACCGATGCCAGCATGTGGACCTCAGCCGAAAAGTAAGGACAGGGGTGTCTGTGACTTGATCCACATCACTGTTTGATATTTTTTGCTGGCTGCTATTGTTGTGTCATTATATCATAGCCTGTTCTGACCTCGCTGTAGTGTTGGTATATTACACACCAACACTGTGTCTCATTGTATACAATTTTTAACGTGTTTTGAGTGTTTTTTGTCCATGTATTAATAAACATTGTTTTTTTATATACATGATATGGGTGGATGTGCATTCCTGTAGTGGCTATCTGGACTCTCTCTGGGTCAATTTTTTTTGTTCATGATTTGTTTTGGCCATAGTTTGCACTCCAGATTGCTAATTGTCATGTGTGCCCCTGAACTTAGGTTGGTGTTATAAGAAGAAATTAGATATTTTTTATTTTATTTACCCAGACCCACTTGGTTCTTGAAGATCCAGTGGGTCTGATGCCTCTATAATACACAGCAGTATACTATATAGTGTACTAAAGTGTATTGTGACTTTACACTTAGCCTGATCAGCCTGTGAAGGCGTCCGGTTGCCATGGTAACTATCGGGACGCTGCCACAGCAGCACAGCGGCCCGATGCGGAAGGGAGGGAGCTCCCTCCCTCTGTGAACCCATCAAGCATCGGGTCGCTGCAACAGCACAGCGGCCGCCCGATGGAGAGGGAGGGAACTCCCTCCCTGTTAACCCTTTCCAAATCCATACAGCGGTTCCTATGGACCCCGGCATGGAAGGGGTTAAACGGCTGACTTTTCTATAAAGCCCTGTACACCATGCCTACCATCTTTTCTAGGAAGAAGACGCATATATTACAAAACTTTTTATCATCCTTATCCCTACACAACATTAAATCTAAACTGAAAGGATAGTCACATTTACTACTACATATGGAGATCCTCATTCCTTACTGATCTTTTAATACTGAGAATAAACTGTCAACCCCATGTAAAGCTGGTGAAAGTACAGTGGCGTGCAAAAGCTTGGTCAAACAGTTAAAGTGTAACCGTCATTTTTTTATTTTTATTTGCCAGTTTATTACAGCTAGGTATGAATACCTGAGTTAATCTGTCAATGATTGTCAAAAGATCGTAATTACCTTATAAAAACAGCTGTCATTAATGTCCCCTGCCCCTTTCCATTGCTCCCTTAAAAGACCGTTGCTAGGGCTTGTCTGTCTTCCCTTTAGTATAAACAGAAGACAGAGGGGCGGTCCTTCACACTGCATGGCTGCATTAGGCTTCAGAGTGCGGAGGCGTGCCTCTCAGTAATCTAATCTGATTGGCTGGCAGGGAGCTGCTGGATACAGCAAGTGTGTATGTGAAGTGAGGGAAGCAGTTTTGGCCTCAGAGAACGGGCAGAGGAGCCACCTTGAGAAGGTCCTCATATTGTAGAGGTTAAAACAGCCGTAACTAAGGGAAAATCTCAAAGAAAACAGTGGTATGTGAAGAAACTAAAGATTGCTTTATGCATAATAATGTTACACTTTAAACAAGTTGAAGATTAAATGATCACCAAAAGGCATAAAGTTAAAGGGGTTGTGTCACTTCAGCAAGTGACATTCATCATGTAGAGAAAGTTAACACAAGGCACTTACTAATGTATTGTGATTGTCCATATTGCCTCCTTTGCTGGCTTGATTAATTTTTCCACTGCATTATACACTACATGGTTTTTTACAACTTTAGAGTGAAAAAAATAAAGGAGTACCTTGAAAAGGTATGGGAACCCAATGAGATTTGAGCACTCACATAACTTTGACCGAGGGTTAAGCCTGTTAGGGTTAAGGCTTGTTCACAATCATCTTTAGGAAAGGCCAGGTGATTTCAAAGCTTTATAAATACCCAGACTACTCTAACCTTGTCCAAAAAATCATGGCAGTTAACAGGAACAGTAGAGGTGAAGAGAAGGTCTGGAAGACCAAGAAAAAATTCAGACAACTGCTCATAGGATTGCTAGAAAGGCAAATTAGAACCCCCGCTTGACTGCAAAAGACGTTCAGGAAGATTTAGTAAACTCTGGAGTTGTGGTACGTTGTTCTAGTGTTCAGAGACACCTGCACAAATATGGCCTTAACGGAAAGGTCATCAGAAGAAAACCTCTCCTGCGTCCTCACCACAAAATTCAGCATCAGAAGTTTGCAAAAGAGTGTCTAAACAAGCTTGATGCATTTTGGAAACAAGTCCTGTGGACTGATGAGGTTAAAATACAACTATTTGGCGATAATAAGCAAAGGTATGTTTGAAGAAACAAGGGCACAGAATTTCATGAAAAGAACACCTCTCCAACCATTAAGCATGGGGGTGGATCAATCATGCTTTGGGGGTGTTGCAGCCAATGGCACAGGAAACATTTCATGGGTAGAGGGAAGAATGGATTCAATGAAATTCCAGCAAATTCTGGAAGCAAACATAACGCCAACTAAAGTTGAAAAGAGGATGGCTTCTACAAATAAAATGATCCTAAACACACCTCAAAATCCACAACAGACTACCTCAAATGGCGCAAGCCGAAGGTTTTAACATGGCCCTCACAGTCCTCTGATCTCAACCTCATTGAAAATCTGTAGACAGACCTAAAAAGAGAAGTGCATGCAAGACGGCCCAGGAATCTAACAGGACTGGAAGATTTTTGCAAGGGAGAATTGATGAAAATCCCTCAAACAAGAATTGAAAGACCCTTGGCTGGCTACAAAAAGCATTTACACGATGTGATACTTTCGAAAGGGGGTGATACAAGGTACTAACCATGCAGGATGCCCAAAGTTTTGCTTCGGGCTATTTTTCTTTTTTGTTATTTTGAAAATGTAAAAGATAAAAATGAAAATATATGTTTTTGCTTAAAATACAAAGGGAATGTGTCATCTTTAACGTTATGCCTTTTGGAGATCTTTTCATCTTCAACTTGCTTAAGTGTTAACAGTATCATTCATTTTGAGCAGGGGTGGCCAGACTTTTGCATGCCACTGTAAGTATAATTACTATGGTGGTCCATACTAGAGATTGTATCATACACATTGTACATAATAAATATTATATCCTCCCTCACTTTTCTATTTTGTGAAATCATAAAGGATGATGTATGGTTATAGTGCAAATTGGCATATAATGAACTAGTACTATTATACTTACCAGATATCCTACAAAGCATAGATAGGCAACGGACAAGATAGCTGCTCCCACATAAAATGCCACATGACCAAGAGAAGACACGTACACTACCACAAAGTACATGTTTATGCAGCATACTATTAGTATGAGGATCCCGCCAGCAATCTTCCATCCCCTGTAGTAAGGAAAAAAAATATATATATAAAATGGCCCATATCTTTTAAAGCATACCTGGGTATTCTAAACACGTTTACATAATGGCTGTACAATCATAACTGTGAAGGATTAGGTATTTTTGGAGCTTCCCTAATGTAATTTTCATTTATATTATTCCCTCTTTCAGCTCCACAGCTAGATGCATTTCTCTCACAAGCAGGGGCATCTCCCTTTTGTGAAATCTGCCAGCACTGGACTGCTGTGATGGCCTTTCCCTTACTTCCCACTACATTTGTTTGTAGCTTTAGGGCTCACAGAACAGATAAGGAGGGGAAGATCACACTTACAGAAAGGCAGGAGGCTCCTGTGAATTCAGAAATAGTTTTTATATCAGGCACAGGATCTCAGCTAGCTCTGACACGCTTCCACTTCCTTCCTGTCAACTTCTGTGTCTCTGTTACTAGGGTACTAGGGATGGATCTTGCCTCACAATAGGCAGTGGACTGCAAATTAGGTGGAAGTGAGAGACCTAGTGGCTATGAATTTACAGCTTTTTTCCGGTGGATCCATGCCGATTTTTAACATGAAGTGATTTAGAGATTTGCTAGCTACATCATTCTGTTTTAAATAAAATGGAAATTGTGTGAAAGTACATATGCCAGTCTTAAACAAGTGAAGAAAACTGCACCAAAATTTATTTATAAGGGGCTTGTCTCTTAAGAAATTTGGCACATCATCTCCTTGGCACTATTTTCTGCCTTTAGTGAAAATAAAGATGTCTTAAAGTTATCGGTCACGCCACCTCTCTGTTAAAGGGGTTGTCCTATCTGAAATGGGCCCCATCTTGTGCAGCTGAGAATGAAGAGGTCGCTGCACATGCGTGGCTGTTTCCATTCACTTCTATGGGACTTCCAAAAACAGCCAAGCGAGCTTACTCATACAAGTTCAAATACTGGTATTAATAGTCATATACTGTGCATTATTTGTGACTTTGACACACAAAAAAAAAAATCATAAAATCGACTGAAATTCTCCCACTGTTCAGTGTCACCATAAGCCCCTACTTTATCTTAGTGATCCACCCAGTTAATGAAATGCCAACATATATGACTTTTCTAAGCCAGCTTACCAACATGAAGATCCTGTATTAAAGGTTCTGCTGGGAACCACTCGGGGAGATAAGAGAATTGGGACACTAGGAAAGTGTGCCACGGTAGCAAACATAGTATGGCAATTAAAGTGGTTCTGTAAGGTCTCCAATGCTCTCCTATCTAGGGACAACATATCTCCATCCTCTCTAATGTTTACCTACAATCTGTCTCCATTGTAAAGGCGGTTTAGTGTAATTACAGCTATTCGTCCCATGATCTGCTGCCCATAAACAATGATTCTCTATAGGGATGAGCGATCGTAGCACGATACCTCGTCTCCATATAACGGAGGTGATTGCTGCACGTAAATGCAGCTTTCACATCCTGTAACGAGCAGGCAATTGTCAAGTATAAACGGTTTAGTTCCCAATAATTGCCTGGTGTGCCGGCCCATGTAACATCTCAATAGGGCTCAAGATAAAGCTTCTTCAAAGATGTGCTCATATTTGATGACCACTGAACAGTCCATGAGAAGTAAAAAAAAAAAATATAATAACATTCAGTACACATCTGAGTAATGACTATTAGGATATCCTGTAATTTTGGTGTGGACACTGCTCCACAATTCCGACAGCTGCCGCGTGATGTCTGTCTCCTATTGTTTTCAATGGGAGGCAGCGCTGTAGTTCGTGGGCTGGCAGTTTAAAGCCAGGACTGCACCAAGAAGAGGCTCCATATAGTGTCAAAATCGTCCATTTGAAAGGGCTCTAACAGTGGGTAATAAGCTTAACGATATGGGAATTTTGTGCGATTCCAATTAGGGCCCTAAAAATTATGATAACGATATGCGATGCGATATTTTAAGGGAATTGTGCTAGAGGTCTATTTGCTTGGATTTTCAGGGTAAAAGCGCACACAGATGACTGATAATGTGAAATGTAGTTATGCTGAACTCAAGAACTGAAATGCGCAATGTTTTTCAAAATAGAACATCTTTTACTAAATAAAATACATATTTGCATTACTGCAAAAAGTACAAAATACAAAACTTGCCATTTTCTTAATAGTACTGCACAGAACAGATAAACAAAATAGAATAGATACAAGAACGTGTTCATTAAAATAACGACTTGCCTCCAGCCCCTCCTCCCTCCCCGCACTGTAATCGCCCGCCGCGCTGTGCAGCATAGCGGCCGGCTATACATCAGTGTCAGCCACATAAAAAGTCATCCATCGCTTTATAAGACGCACTGCCAATCCCCCCCCATCCACACACACTTTCGGGGGGGGGGGGGGGGGGGTGGGTGCGTCTTATAAAGGGAAAAATACGGTAATATAATTGCAGCAGTTTTGGGTCGGCCAATTGACGATTGCGATATGGCGATTTATCACGATACCGATTGCTTTGGCGATATATTGTGCAGGCCTAGTGGGTAACATTGTTTCCACCAGTCTAATTAGAAGTTGCAAAGAAATAGTGACTACCTTCAACCAGTCTAATTAGAAATTGCAAGGAAATAGTGACTACCTTGCTATAGACTAAGGAATCATTCTAATGTGGTGGTCGCCGCTGCAGTTTTTATTTTATTTTTTGCAAATTGATGATTGAAATTTAAGAATGTACATAGTCTAGTGTGGGCCTAAAGTATCCTTTGAAGCAATGCATGAATTGTAGTGCACATCATCATAGGCTACTTTCACACTAGCGTTTTGGCTTTCCGTTCAGGGCTCTCACAAACGGTCCAAAACGGATCAGTTTTGCCCTAATGCATTCTGAATGGAAAAGGATCCACTCAGAATGCATCAGTTTGCCTCCGTTCAGTCACCATTTTGCTCTGGAGGCGGACATCAAAACACTGCCTGCAGCTTTTTTCTGTCCGCCTGATGAAGCGGAGCCAAACAGATCCGTTTTCTCTGACACAATAGAAAACGGATCCGTCCCCTATTGACTTTCAATGGTGTTCAACGTCATGGCTATAGAAGACATAATACAACCGTATCTGCTCATGACGGATGCATGTGGTTGCATTATTCTAACTGAAGCGTTTTTGCAGATCCATGACGGATCTGCAAAAAACACTAGTGTGAAAGTAGCCTTATTTAAGTCACACAATATAATTAGTGCACACTTCAGTATGTCGGATGCACGATCAGGTCGTTGAGGAAAAGTGCATGTATCTGACACACTGCAACCAGGGAAACACAATGGGGGTCATTTACTAAGGCCAGCTTTTTACACCAGTTTTAGATTCCCCCCCTGTGCTGCCGGAACATTCGGCTAATTTATGACAAGGTTCTCTCGTTATAAATGAGGCACATCTACGGTAGTCCATGTGCCTGGAGAGAAAAGCCACTCCACTTCCTGAGTGGAGTCGTTTTTCGCCAACATTTACACATGGAAAGAGGCGGAAATGTAAGTAAATTAGCTGGTATCCATGTCCTGGCCCCTGCCAATCCCAAGTAGAGAACACTGTGCAAAAACGCCGTGCTTGTTGCACAGACATTAAAAACGTTGCTAAATGGGGGTTTGCAACTTTTTTTTCTGCCAAAAAGTGTCAAGGAGCGTTTTGTAATTGATCCCTAATGTGTTAGCGGTGTCACGTGGGGCAATAGAGACAGTTTAAAAGCGTTTGTATTGGAGAAGGCCACCAAATCTATGAGAGGCCTAAAGTGCAGTTTCAAAGCAAGCCAGCCAATAGTTGGTATAGACAAAAGTGTCTAACGCCGCACACATTTATCATCCTGCCGGAGCCGCTGTTATATGTCTGGTGTATCCGAGATTAGTGTGTATCCAGTTCAGAGCACACCGATATGCTATATTTTGGGATTTGTTCCTCTGTTTAACTATATGTGTGCACTACGTTAAGCACTACTCTGATGGGCAGTAAGAAGTTAATTTTATTTGCGATGTACTATAAGGGACTCCTGATTGGACATATCTAAGCATCTGAAATGCAAAGCATCTTTTCGTAATACCCCTGATGTTTTAAGGATGTTACAATAAAAGATTAATGACTACATCAAATGCTGGACATCTTGGTGTGAATCGAATCTATAGTTATATATAGTTATATTTTTCCCCTCACTGCACCATCTAAAGATCTGGAAGTGGAAGAAATCTGAGGTCTACATTTTTGGTGAGTTGGCCAAAAGCATTTTTTCAGCTTTTCTGGACAGTATTTTTTGCCTCTTTGGAGATGTCTAAACAGCCTAAGTTTATGCCACCTTTAGGATTAGTAAATCTGTCCCATTGTTCCAAGGCTTGTTTAAAGGGTTAGACCCTTACTTATAGAGCAGCCATGCAATGGGTGGCACTAGAGAACCAGCTATTGTCCTCCTAGATATCATCTTCTTTACCTTGCTTATATGACTACTACAGCTTGGCGGTCTCCAGAAGAAGTAACTACAGTTGCTATATTGCATAGATCTCATTTAGAAAGCTGCAGGACCTTTTCTACTAATCCTATGCCGGCCTAGTATGAGACTAATAAATGTAATCTTGGGGGGAGATTTATCAAGACAGGCGCTCTCTGCGCCAGTCTTGATATCCCCTGCACTCTCGGAGGATGCACCACATCTATGACAAGCCTCATCATAAATTAGGCGCATCCTCCAGCAGTCCGTATGCCTAAACAGAGCTGCCATAGATTTCTGGCTTCATTTGCACCAGAAAACGGGCATAAATGAAGATAAATTTGTCTCCATTGTTGGCCATGCCCCTTCACCGCCCTTGCCATGCCCCTTTTTGAAAAAGTGTTGAGGGTGGCGTAAAACGTTTCACTTGCGACTTTTTCCCCATTTAAAGATTTGCAAACAAACAGCTTGTGACTTTTTAACGCCACTTTTTGGGCACAAGGGAGATAATAAATCTCGCCCCTTGGAGTCTGGAGTTCCGAAATCACTTCAAAAAAACTGGGAATTTCATGGTCATCTTTACAATATCTTCTGTATATTGCAAACATGATAGCAGTGCACACTGAACATCACCACATACCAGTTCTATACTTACAGTCCATTCGCAAAGTCATTCATCACAGGCCGAAGACTGGTGAAGGTCAGGACTGGTATCAAAGCGAATGGAAGCTTAAATAAAACGAGAAAAAGGCATGAGCCCAATAGCAGAAAGAAGAAATACGTGGACAAGCTTACAGATAGCTTACATCCTGGGTGCAGTTCAGTCTTACCATAAACTGACCACCTCTACCACAGCACAGTACTGGACCCCACATACTGTTCACCAGATACCTAACAATGTATAGTTACAGAGAACTGGACTGTATAAATGGGCATTCCCACCGCGCAGAGCTCCATCAGCACTTTCTAAAGATTTCTGCATGTTTTTTTTTATCAAATATCTTTCCACATCTCAGCAAGGTCCTTTTCAAGATATATTCAATTCCTAACCTGGCTTTCAATCACATTCTTTTAAACAACAGCCTATTTTTTTTGTATAATGAAACATTATAGTTTATATACTATTTCCGTAGGGGGACATTTCTCAAGACCCGTGTTTTCTTTGTCGGCCTAGGATTTCCCCTGCGCTGCTGGAAGATGCGCCTAATTTATGTTGAGGCGCAGGCCTCATCATACATGTGTTGCATCCCCCAGCAGGCAGTGCACCCGACTGAAATCTACTGCAGCTTCCTAGCTATTGTACATTTCTGTCCTCATTCACACCAGAAAACTTGGCGTGAATGAAGATAAATGTGCCGGGCCTGTTGGCCCCAATCCGTCCCTGCCAACTTTTCGGATAGTGAAAGGGCAGCGTAGAAACGCCACTTGCGACAAAGTTTTGTCACAGTGGCATTTAAAGTCGCACATATTTGTGACTTTTTTTACGCCACAAACTGGTATGAGGGGAATGATAAGAGAGAAGAGGATATGTGAAGGTTGTAGAGAACAAACTCTTGAAAATTTTAAATTTTTAAGACCAACTGGAAAAACTATTTTTACCCCAACATAAGTAGAACGCAATTATAAAAAAGCCGCCAACGTGATCTAGTAATTTGCCTGAGTGGGCTATTTAAGGCGATTTCTGTGACTGTACTGAACAGTCATAAGAAACCCAGACTGCATATGAAAATATATTTAGTATGGGACTACAAAGATGCTTAAAGGGTTGTCCTCAGGATAGGTCATCAGTATGTGATCGGTGGGGGTCTGACTTCTGGCACCCCCCGCTGATCAGCTGTCTGAAGAGGCTCCAGTGAGCGCCTCAGCCTCCTCGCAGCTCACCAAGCACAGCGCCGTCCACTGGATAGTGGCTGTGTTTGGTATCGCAGCTCAGCCCCCTTCATTTGAATGGTACTGAGGTGCGCCTAGGCCAGGGATGGGCAAACTGCGGCTCTTCAGCTGTTATAAAACTACAATGCCCACCATGCCCTGCTGTAGGCTGATAGCTGTAAGCAGTCTTTGCATGCTGGGAGTTGTAGTTTTGCAACAGCTGGAGAGCCGCAGTTTGCCCATCCCTGGCCTAGGCCAAGTGACTGATGAATGTGATGTCACCGGCCTAGGAAGAGGCTGCGGTATTTTCAAACAGCTGATCAGCACGGGTGCTGGGAGTCAGACCCCTCACAGATCAGGTACCTGTTACCTATCCAGAGCAAAGCTCATCAGTATAAAACAATCAGAAGCCCCCTTTAAACAGACCTGCCATGTACATTCATGATACAGCACGGATACCATCTCACCTGTAGACTCTGAAGCACATTGAGGAAATCATTCATCCCTGTTAGGTGCTCAACATCTTGAAAAATGGCAACAAGCAAAGTGGGAGTAATTGCAATAGATCGAGTAAGGATCACCCTGGCAAATCGTGACCACTTCAAGTTAAGGAAACCCTATAGAGCAAAAACAGCAACACACGGATAAGAAAGAAAATAGAAGCAAAACTCCGAGTACAGTATACCAGACATTACCTAAAAAGCACCAGTCACAAGGCCTAGTGCATGCTGTCGAAGTTTAAAGAACACTAAAGCACTGTTCCCTGATTGCCGTCACTTTAGGCTGTACATAGGGGTGGCCACCAGACAGTTTGACAGTCCAGGATATGACTTCATGTAGCACAGAGGGCCAGAGGCGCAAGTCTCTTAATAATTAAATGCGTCTCAGCTGATCACAAAGTGGATAAAGACTGGAGTATAAATCACCAGTCTTGATAAATTGCCTCCATAGTATTTTGATGGTACGCCTTTTCTATTTTAATCTTTCTGGATTTTCCTTTGACCGTGTTCTTGTTCTGCCATAGTAAGGTTAAAAAATAGATTCTATAGAGAATCATTTAAAGGGGGATTCTCATCACAAATATGTCATTACTTTGTGATCTTTGGTGGTCCAACAGCTGAGTGAAGTGGCACCATTCTCAGGATCAGTGTGGCTCCCGACGAATCAAAAAATGATGCAATATCCTAGCGTTTGTGCATACATGCAAGAAAAACGGAATAAGGCCCCATTCAGACAAAACACGGACACCGGCAATGTGCGTTCCGCATTTTGCGGACCGCACATCGCCGGCACTCTCATAGAAAATGCCTATTCTTGTCCGCAATTGCGGACAAGAATAGGACATGTTCTATTTTTTTGCGGAACGGAAGTGCGGATCCACAAATCCATGCGGGATATAGTGTGTCCCCATAGACATAAATGGGTCCGCAATGCCGTTCCGCAAAATGTGGAACAGAATTGCGGACGTGTGAATGGAGCCTAAGGCTGGGTTCACGTCACATTTTTCCCATCTGTTTAACCTATACAAAAAACGTATACGTTAGACGGATGCCTCATGCTGATGCCATACAGTGGCATCTGTTCACCATAGAGTTCCATTGTAAAAAAAAATAAAAGTACACTTTTTTTTACCGGACTATGCAGGATACAAGAACGTGGTGTGCTGCATTTTTGTGTCCTTTTTTTGTCTAACAGAGGCATAAAAAGTGATGTGAACCCACCCTTAGTGAAAAAGATGACATCCTAACCCCATGTGACGTGGTGGCACCTCCCCTGCAAATACAGTGCCAAAAAAAGAATTTGTTTTTCTAGATGATAAAAGAAAGCAGCGTCATAGGCATCCTGTTTACTCACCTCCATAACAAACTGTCCAGAGTAAGTGCCAGTCATAGTTGAGCTTTGACCTGCAGCCAATATCCCCACTGCCCAAATATAAAGAGCAGCAGGTCCAAAATAGCAGCCTAGAATGACACCCTAGAACAGAAGACACACCAGAGGTAAATTACAAGGAGACGTGACCTTTTTCTTTCCGACGCAGAGAACAAGTCACCGTCACAATCACTTTGTATGTTCATAGGTAGAACAATCTAATAAAGGTGCAGATCTTTGGTATTTAATTAAAAATATTTAAAAAGGATACGTCACCTCTCCTGACATGTCTGTTTTAGTACCTATTGGCATACCCCATGTAATGACATTTCTTATTCTTGTTATGACGATTCTTATTTCTCTAGAGTGATGATGAACCTTTTACAGACCAAGTGCCCAAACTGCAACCAAAAACCCACTTACCGATCGCAAAGTGCCAACACGGCAATGTACCCTAAATACTACAGTCCAGTATAGTATATCTTCCATGTACTTTATCATTTAGCTATAATAGCCACCTACATTCAGTGCGCTGCCTGTGCCGTTCATAGTGCGCCCTGCGCTGATAAACGGCAGGAAGAGTCCAAGTCATATTAGTACACCATAGACTTTTTCCAGGGCGTGGGTGCCCACAGAGAGGGCTCTGAGTGCCACCTCTTGCGCCCGTGCCATAGGTTCGCCACCACTGCTCTAGATCGTGCCATAGGTTCGCCACCACTGCTCTAGGTTGTGCCATAGGTTTGCCACCACTGCTCTAGCTCGTGCCATAGGTTCGCCACCACTGCTCTAGGTCGTGCCATGGGTTCGCCACCACTGCTCTAGGTCGTGCCATAGGTTCGCCACCACTGCTCTAGGTCGTGCCATATGTTTGCCACCACTGCTCTAGGTCATACCATTCCTTTTGCTGCACTGTCCACTGTCTGGGCAGAGTCACAACTTGCACTGGTAACACCTAGATAGCCCTGAATTACAAATGCAGCAATTCATTCATAAACTTCAAGGAGGAATAATGGGGGAACAGCACAACATAGAGCCATAACAACAGATGTTGGTATTTATTAAAACTGATGTGTCAGGAAAGGTGACAGGCCTTCTTTAAATATAAGTACATCTCAAGCTTCTCTCTGAGAATATGTCAAGATTGCTTCCAGGATCCCGTCCTGGAAAGTGACGCAACTAGGATGGGTTGCGTCATTCCTATAGCTGCTTAGGGTTGCTATATTGAACTCCGGTGCTGCAATCACTTCACACTGATGAGATGTGCTGTCAGGCTACTCAGCCTGACAGCATATCTTATATATGATCGTACTGGTACTACATATTGTAGAGCAGGAACTGGGTTCTACAAAATATAGTAATGATATGATCTTCTGTCGTGGCTGAGCAGCTTAACAGAAAGAGGGAGCAGGATCACATCCCTCCTCTCAGCCATGACAGAGGATTACCTCGTTACTCTCTACTGTAAAGCACATTTCCCACTCTACAACTGGCAGTACTGGAGCAAACGTGAAGTGACTGCAGCACAGAATCTCAGTATCCCCCTTAAGGAGCTGTAGTCAGATTCTAGGGTGTGTTCCTGGAGGCCATCTAGATACATTCCCAGACAACCCCTTTAAGTGCACTTTAAGTTTGAAAATATACTCACCCCCTTGTAAATGTCCACTTTCAAAGTATCATTGTTGTTGGGAAATAAATTACTTTGGCCACCAGTGGTCTGGTTAAAGCACTGGGTAAACTTAGAAAGGAAAAAAGAAAAGGAGAGAGATTTAAAATGCTTAGGAGAAATGCGCTATAAATTTATCTACAGTCATCTACATGTTTACATGTCTGATTAGTGAATAAATCAGGAACAAAATCAATATTCTGAAATCAAAATGTAATGTATAATGTAACCTATCTGAAAAAATAAAACTGTGGTATATTAAAGGGGTTGTGCAGGGGTTTTATACTGTTCACCTATCCTCAGGATAGGTCAATATCTGATCTGGTGATGTCCGACAACCGACACCCCCGCAGATCAGCTGTTTGAAGAGGAGGCGGCGCTCTATGTGAGCACTGCTTCCTCTTCATTACAGTATGCGCTGCCTCCCCTGTAGTGGTGGCGTAGGGCAAGTTAATAGAGCAAGTATTTGTAATTACACTCGCTTCCGAAACGACAGGAAAGTTAATGAAGAGGAAGCAGTGCTCACATGGAGCTCCACCTCCTATTCAAACAGTGGATTATCCTGAGGATACGTCAATAATATAAAAACCCTGCACAACCTTTTTAACCCCATTTGGGACCATGTCATTTTTGGCCTTTAGGATCACACGACATGTTTAGTTTTATTATCTCAGCATCCCAGAACTAACAATTCTTACAATTTTGCATCAATGCAGAAATATGGAGATTTTTTGCAGAACAAGTTGTGTTTGTACACTTAGCGTTTAACTTGAAGGGACAAACATTTAAAAATACTTTTATTCAGCTTTTTTTTATTGTTATAGTTGTAATGGATATGGGGATACCAAATATGTGGCAGTCCCATCACTGTGCATCGGTTTTCTAACATAAGATAAATTTAATTTTACACAAAAATAAAAAATAAATGCCAGCATATTGGTACTGATATGGTACTGATCAGGATAACTGCTGGGTTATAACTTTTCTCTAGTTTTAGCTAATGCAGTCAAAGTGTAGCTATGTGTTATAGCTGTCCTCCCCCCCGTGACCGCACATGCACAGTGGCATTGAAGGGGCGATCACTATGCCAATATTGCCTAAGGCTAAACTTTGCAGTTTGCATACGAATGAGAACCTAATGCTTTTAACCTGTTTCTATATAACAGCAAAAGCATACGGGTTCTCCGGCTATATCTGGTGTACATACTGGATCATATTCACATACACCAAAAGGCAGCAGGCTGTGGTTTCCAGTGCCCTGTCTCCACAGGCACCAGTATACAGAGTACTGGCAGGTAAAAGGTATTACTGAATAAAGGCCTTACCACTTCTGCATTGGTTTTCCCATAGAAGGCCTCGGCAAACACGGCCACCACAAAGACGTTGATTAGGAAAGACACAAATAAGGCTATGCTCGACTCAATGAAGAAATATTTGTTGGCCTCTCTCACTTCTTTCTTGTTAGAACGATTTATCTCTCTGGACTGGAAGGCAGAAAAAGGTTCATTTATACTTTTTATTAGGAAGTTGATTAAACACATTTAGCAGTGAAAGCAACGCTGACCAAGACAGCACAAAACAAAAGTACATATTAAAGGGATTATCCAATCCCAAAAAATGCTCCCCTATATACCGGGCATTGAATATACTTACCCCGCTCCCTGCGCCGCTCCTGGTCCTCGCACCGCCGCTGCTGCTGAATCTCTCCGTGTGCGGATGAAAACATCTGGTGTCGGGGGGGAGCAGCCAATGGCAGACGGGGACGAGCCTGCGGGTGACGCTAGGGAGGCTCATCCCCACCTGCCATTGGCTGCTCCATTTAATGCTAGGTCGGATGAAACCATGAAGTGCACATAATTAAAAGGGGTTTTCTGGGAGTAAAATATAGGAAAGGTCATCAACATCCGATTGGGGGGTCAAACATCCAGCACCGCTAGCGATCAGTTGTTTGAAATGGCCACGGCGCTTTGGTGAGAGCGCAGCAGTTTCTTCACAGCATACCAAGCATGGCGCCGTCCACTGTATAGCGACTGTACTTGAGATTGCAGACCAGGCCCATTCAGGTGAGTGGGCTGAGCTGCGTTTAGGCCATGTGACCAATGGATGTGCCGTCACTGGCCTAGGAAGAGGATGTGGCACTCACCAGAGGGCTGCAGTCTCCTCAAACAGCTGATCAGTGGGGTGTGGAAGTCAGACGCTTACCAATCAGACATTGCTGACTTAGGCCTCATGCACACAGCCGTTGTTGGGGTCCGCATCAGAGCCGCATATTTTGTGGCTCGGCCGCGGACTCATTCACTTCAATGGGGCCGCAAAAGATGCGGACAGCACTCCGTGCGCTGTCCGCATCCGTTGCTCCGTTCCGTGCCCCCGCAAAAAAAATAGAGCATGTCCTATTCTTGTCCGTTTTGCGGACAAGAATAGGCATTTCTATAATGGGCTTCGTTCCTTTCCGCAAATTGCGGAATGGAACACGGAGCAGCTTCCATGATTTGCGGATCCGCAGTTTGTGGACCGCAAAATACCAACGGTCGTGTGCATGTAGCCTTAATATCACACTCTTGGAAAACTCCTTTAACTATATTTAAAAAAAAAACAAAAAAACACAAAGTCTGCCCTGGCTCTGTGGCAATGTATGCATATGCATGAAGAGTGCACATACACAGTAGAGGGGGTTATTTATTTATTTTTTGGGGAAAAAAGCACAAATATACAACAAATATATAGTTAGTAAAACAGTTAAACTTTTACACATTGAATACCTTGACCAAGGCTGAATGTAAGTACATATTGTGAGGCATAATGACAGCGCCCACTATTCCCACTGCTTGTTCCAGTTGAGGGGTTCCACAGCCATCACAGTAAGGAAAAAACATGCCCTTAAGAAGTTTTCCTTGGTCTGGACTGACACGCACATACTGAATAAGAAAAGGAGAGAAAATTACTGTATACAGTATACCATATCACGAACACTTCATAGTACTAAAGTCCCTGACATCACAAAAAGAACCAAACAGAACAGCAAGGAAAGGCGTTGTCTGCAAAAAACAACAGGGAAAACAGATAAAAAGTGCCACAGAACTACTTGGGGAAGCAGTTTGAAAACATACATTACGGGGGAATTTATTTCTAGATTATGTAAGAGGTGTAAGGCCTCTTGCACATGTGTTTTTTGCGGTCTGCAAACCGAGGATCTGAAAAACACAGATACTGGCCATGTGCATGCCGCCATTTTCTTTTTCCCTTCTATAGAATTACTCTATTGTAGGACTTTTTTATTTATTTTTGCAGGGTTTTTTGCAAAAACTGAGTGATGTCCACATTTTTTGTGGTCCCTTTGAAATGAACGGGTACGTATATGATCCACAAAAAAATGCGGATCGGATGCAGAACAAAAATAAGGTTGTGTGCATGAGGCCTAAGATTTTCATATCTTGGACACTGTAATTGAAAATAACTTTTCTGCAATTATATATATATATATATATATATATATAATTACTTTTGCGTTGCGTGAAAATCGCAGCATGTTCTATATTCTGCGTTTTTCTGCGTTTCAGGTCCCATAGAAGTGAATGGGACTGCGGGAAAATCGCAAACATCCGCAAGCAAGTGCGGATGCAGTGCGATTTTCCCACATGGTTGCTAGGAGACAATCGGGATGGGGACCCGATCTTTTTTTATTTTCCCTTATAACATAGTTATAAAGGAAAATAATAGCATTCTCAATAGAGAATGCAAAGTAAAAAGGGCAATAGAGGGTTAAAAATAATAAAAAAATAAACTCACCTCTTCCATTTGATCGCATAGCTGTCGGTGTTCCGTTCTGTCTTCAGCAGGAGGGGGATGAAGGACCTTCAGTGACGTCACTGGGTCACATGGTCCAATCACCAGCTTCCATGATGGAAGCTGGTGATTGGACCATGTGACCCAGTGACATCACTGAAGGTCCTTCATCCCCCTCCTGCTGAAGACAGAACAGAACACCGACAGCTATGCGATCAAATGGAAGAGGTGAGTTTATTTTTTTATTATTTTTAACCCTCTATTGCCCTTTTTACTTTGCATTCTCTATTGAGAATGCTATTATTTTCCTTTATAACTATGTTATAAGGGAAAATAATAAAATATACAGAATACTCAACCCGAAACCGGACTTCAGTGATGAAGTCCGGGTTCGGGTCTGGGTACCAAACATGACGATTTTTCCCACGCTCGTGCAAAACGCATTAAAACGCTTTGCACTTGCACGGAAAAATTGCGCATTTTCCTGCAACGCACCCGCCTCTTATCCGGGCGTCAAATGTGACGCCCGTGTGAAAGAGGCCTAAGAGTACTTTCACACTTGCGGCATGGCTATCCGGCAGGCTGTTCCGGTGGGTGAACAGGATCCGCCATGCCGCAAGTACCCATGTCCTGCCGTGCTGCCGCTCCGTCCCCAATGACTATAATGGGGGTGGGGGCGGAGCTACGCAGGACGGCCAGAGATCGCCAGACTAAAAGTACTGCACGTCTGACTTTTTAGTCCGGCGATCACTACCGTGCCCTTCCGTAGCTCCACATCCCTTATAGTCAATAGGGACGAAGCAGCAGCACACGGGTACTTGCGGCATGGTGGATCTGGCGGGCTGTTCACCTGCCTAAACAGCCTGCCGGATAGCCATGCCGCAAGTGTGAAAGTACCCTAACTCAATTCACAAAAGCAATTGAACAACTCACCTCATAGCCAAACGTTATTGCCATTATTGTAATCAGTAGCCCAAACAACGCTTCCAATTTCCTCAAACCTACAAATAAACACATTTAGTAAAAAAAAAAATCCATATACTTTTAAAATGTTATCAGTTGTAATTAAAAATGTACAGAATGTACCCCACAAAGCAGAACATAATAGATAAAAGTGAGATCTACTACTAGGAGCTGTGAAAACAATACCTTGTTTCTGAACTGAACAACGTACCCCCATCATGGTTTCCTACACAAGTAATAGATTAGGGATGCCAGCTACTAATCCCTAGCACTGCACATGATCGGAGGGGGTGTCACCCATTAAATTTCACATACATGTATTCTGATATTTTCCCTCTTACCCAAATAGCAGGAAGTTTTAAACCATGCTACAGTACATAGATCAGGAGGAAATCGATAAAAAAAAAAAAAAAAGATAAAATGATGGAATATTGCTTGGATATACCATCATTTTCTCATTGGTAGGGATCCTGGTGGCACTCCCACCCACCTGCTGCTGCAGGGAGCTGTAGCACAACTCCACGTTCTCAGGATCAGCTGAGATCCCAATTGTCAGAACCCCACCAGAATGCTATGGCTACCCTAGCGGTCTGATATAACCATACAACATGGAAATATTCCTTACAACTAAATAATAAGGTGATCACCTTGGACCAGGCCTCAAAGGGGTTGCCCCGGTCTTTTCTTGAGATCAAACACGGAAAATTGTTGCTTAATGTAGAAGGGAATATTTGCCAAGGCAATAATCCCATTCCCAGTAAGTATAGTGCACGTATCCTATTAATTAGCACAGGACAGGTGCAGGGTACTTGCTGGTCACAGGGCAACTGACTCAGGGACTGTTCTGCCTAGCACACAGTAGTGTCTCCCCATGCCCGATCTGATCCAAGAGGGGCTGAACAATCCCTTAAAGAGGACCTTTCACCTCTCCTGACGTGCCTGTTTTAATAGCTTAATGCATTCCCCATGTAATAACAATTCTGGAGCATCTATTCTTATGGCTCTATGTTGTGCCGTTCCTTTATTTTTTCTACTAGAAGTTATGAATGAATTGCTAGCAGTCTGCAGTAAGGGTACAGAGGGGTGTAACCAGGTGGGGGGGGTGTACCTGCATAGTCTGACAATGGCAGCACTGACTGGATAGAGTGAGTCTGTGCAGGTACACACCCCAACTGGTTACCTCCCCTCTGTACCCTTACTGCAGACTGCTAGCAATTCATTCATAACTTCTAGTGCAAATAATAAAGGAACGGCACAACATAGAGCTATAAGAATAGATGCTCCAGAATTGTTATTACGCAGGGAATGTATTAAGTTATTAAATCAGGCGTGACAGGAGAGGTGAAATAGTCCACTTTAAAAAACACACAGCATCAACTTGAGAAATCAATACTGCATCCATGACTGCCATGTACAGGGGCTTCCTGAGGACCCCTTAAAAGCATAGGTCTCTGCATGTGAATTGGAAATACTCCCTAAATATTATAGACTGTTTTAACACATGTTTGAAACCTCTGCAAGAACAATTCTTATACGCACCATACTTATCCAGGAAGAGGAAGAAAAACGTGTCTGCAATTGTAATCAACACTCCTCCCCACAATGGAATTCTGAAGAGACAAAGACAAGAAGGTGTCAGGTAATCTGGTAAGTGCCTACTGTCCGGAACAGACATGAAAAGCTGATATTTCATCTACAAAGTGTCATTAAGTGAGCAGGACTGAGAAATGTGCATACGACTACACACTGTACTTCTCCAGCTGCTTCACTACATATAATACTATGATCAAAAATAATCACCATTTTTTTCTGAATAATTACAAACATATTTCTTCCACCAACAAACTGCAAGAAAAAAATCCAGCAGTGTTGGATTTTTTGCGATTTACAAGTTCTGGTTGCAGCAAACACTCAAGTTGTGCTGTCATCCCATTGAGTCTTATGACTGACCGGCTAGCCTTACATACTTTGGCGCGATATGTATAGCGGAACCTATATTCCACAAAACAGCCCCACACCTGTCCGTGGGTTGTCTGGTATTGCAGCTCAGTTCCATTGAAGTGAAGGGCTCTGAACTGTAATACCACACACAACCTGTGAACAGGAGTGGCACTATTTTTCTAGTGCTGGAGGACGCCAGAAGTTTTGACCATGCAAAACTATTGACAACACTAGGTAGAGGCTAGTTTTTATCATTAGTTTACAGCAGGCATGTCCAAACTCCGGCCCTCCAGATGTTGCAAAACTACAACTCCCATCATTCCTGGTCAACCTACAGAAGAGCATGATGGGAGTTGTAGTTCTGCAACACCTGGAGGGCCAGAGTTTGGACATGCCTGGTTTACAGTGAATATGCACTTTTAGTCAGCAAAGTTATGCAAGTACCCAGAAGGTGGAGCTTCACTATAAAGTGATCTCTACTATGGGCTGCTTCACAGCCCCTCCATTCTGAGTGACAATATTAGCATCCAACCTGACCACTACAGCCGTCACTCAGTGCAGGGGGGAGGGGCTATGACGCAGCTCAATACAGAGAGCACATCACAGTGAAGCTCCGCCCTAAATCTAGCAGAATAAAAGTTCATATTCACACTAACTCTGATAAAAGCTCAATAAAAGGTATGTTTGTCCTGCACTGCAGCAGTTTTACATGGTCAAAACTGCTGTCACTTTATTCTATTGTGATGAATGAACTTGTTGCTCAGACAGAGACAATGCATAAATCAGTCTGTGATGAGAGTAGAAGCAGATTTAAACCAATCTACAAGGACAATGTAGATAGTGATGAAGTGTTGTAATGTTTAAGAAAGAGAAGAAGGAACTTACATTCCCACAGACAGAAGGTTGATAGCAATAGCTGAGCCAATGACCTCTTGCATATCTGATCCAATGATAGCTAGCTCTACCATAAGCCATAAGAGTATGCGGGGAACCTAAGAAAACACAGAAAGATGAATGTCACATACTGCTATAAGGCAGATTCACACATAGGTTTCTAGTGGAGTTTTCATCACTTTTCCTTTTTTTGAGGCATTTTTTTGCACATTTGGTTTTTGGTGTTGTTTTTAATGAGAAAAAAAAACAGCTCCACATGTTAGCTATAGGACTTTTTTTTTCCAATGTGGTGGTGTTTTTTTTTTTTTTTTTGTCTCTCTGACATTTAAAAAAAAATGTAGCATGTTAAAGCAAAAGTGTTTTCTTCTGTCATTTTTCCTACTCCTCTATGGGACAAAAAAACTGCAAGTGGTTTTATGGTGTTTATTGTGCACAAAGGAGCCCTAACAAGGACAATTAAATGTGGGCCTGTTATGACTGTTACATTTCTGAGAGTTCTCCGAGACATGCAGTCCTGTGAGGCAATAAGCATAGTAGTGTACCTACAGTATGGGCATACAGGCCATCATGGCCACCTCGTGAGGTAAGTACCAGACAAGAAAGGCCACTTTCACATCTGCATTTTCCTTTCTGGTTTTGAGATCTGGCAGAGGATCTCAAAACCGGAGGAAATCGCTTCATTGTCAATGGGGACAAAACTGAACAAACTGAAATGGAGTGCGCCAGAATGCATTCTGTTCCAGTTTGTTGCATTCCCATGCAGGACACAAAACCTCTGCAAGCACGGGAAACTGAACATGCCGAACACTAAAAAAACGGATCCGACGTCCATTGACTTAAAATGGTTTTAGTGCCAGATCTGGCATGTTCAGTCTCCCAAGCCGCACACACGACATGGCCATTTTCAATATAAGATATATAAGTTGTATTAATCAAACGGATGCGTTTTGCTGTGGTTTTGAAATCTCATGCCGGATCTCAAAAGCGGACAGCAAAAACGCATTTGTGAAAGTAGGTTAGGAACATGTACCCAAATATTAATACAGATTAAAAAACGTACCTTTGGATACTGCCTGTTGCATACTTCTGCTAAGTGAAGACCGGTCACTACTCCTAACCTAGCTGCCAGACGCTGCAGGAGGAGGCCAATAATGGTGGCAGACAGAAGAACCCACAGTAGCTGAGGAAACATAAAACCATTAATACATCCATATATTCAAAAAGCAATCAAAGCATTGTATTTGAACATAGGCTGCAACTGAGCGACAAAGTTATGAGATAAAAAATAACCCTTATGAATGAAAGCAGAATACAGTATTATTGTGATTATAACACCTGACAGCTTGATTGGTCAAAAGGCACCAATTGGGCATGCCCATGGCTCTCGTGTCTAAAGAAGTTGTACCTATGACCAGATGGTGCCACTCATTCCAAAATCCTGCAATAGCACCTGCTTCACTGCGTTTATAGATGATCTTCATAAATCGGGATGAGAGGGCGCTTACTTGGCTAAGTCCCAGTGAATGGAGAGAGCCTTGGATGCAAGCCCACCTCTCTGTTGACGTTGGCTGTGAGACAAGGGCCCATTCTTCAGATAGGCGTCTGTCCCAAAGGTGGGCTGCTCCTATCGGGCATGCAGGATATGCCATAAATGTCCACATGGGACAACCCCTTCTTTATCACATTTCTAAAGTACACATCAGCTTTTTATTTGGTCTGGTAGGTCCCTTCAATGGATCACTACACCTTGCCTACAGACTAAGGCAGGCTATATACAATAATGAAAATGAGACCATTTTCTCCTGACCACCCTCTTGTTGTGACAACAAGCATAGCCAATGCTGACCGACAGCAAATATCTGTTGGCGTTGAACTGCCATGTTGGATTTTTTGGGTTGTTGTCGGGTGCTGTGGATGAAAGGTCGTTCATGATGAATGACAGATCTGCATCCCAACAATGGAAGCTCAGACTAGGCGCCACAGACCACAGAAGAGTTCAAACAGTTATTTAGTCAATTTATGTTATTGTCCAAAATGACAACCATCACAGACCAACCATGAACAGTGGTGGGCTTAGTCAAGGGGGCCGGGTTTACTGTCATTGATCTTCTACTGCAGGTCATGTAAATGGTTACAAATAGCAAAACAGCCATTGTATAACCTGAAGAACCTGTGTCCTATTTTCCAACTAACTACTATATGTACTACACAAAAACATAAGAGGATTCTTTACGGTAAGAGCAGTGAGACTATGGAACTCTCTGCCTGAGGAGGTGGTGATGGAAAGTTCACTAAAAGAGCCCCAGAGGGGTCTGGATGTATTTCTGGAGTGTAATAATATTATCTGCTATAGTTATTAGATTTCTGTACAGGTCGTGATCCAGGGAGTTGTTCCGATTGGAGTCAGGAAGGACTTTTCCCCCCCAAAAAAATTTGAAAAAATGGCTTCTACCTCATGAGGTTTTTTTTTTTGCCTTCCTCTGGATCACTTTTGCAGGATAACAGGCTGAACTGGATGGACGCATGTCTTTTTTCAGCCTTGTAAACTAATACGTACATGGACATTTAATACTGTTTTAAAACGGAAGACATCTGTTCACCTTGAAGTCAGCTACAGAGCCAGACTGTAAATCAGATTCAATGTTTCCTGGATCCAGATAGGCAATGCTCATCAAGAAGCCCGGTCCGGTGAAGGCCCACAGCTTCCGGAAACTGAACCAAGAGTGCTGCAAAGATAAAAAAATATATATGAATGACACTGAATGTATAAGGCTACATGCACACGACAGTTGTTTTTTGCTGTCCACAAATCGGGATCTGCAAATAAAACTGATGGTTCATCCGTTTTTTTGGGAGGATTCCTTTGTTTTCACAGATCCCTTGTAATAAATGCCTATCCTCGTCCGCAAATGAGAAAAAAGTAGGACATGCGCTGAAGGGAAACACGGACAACGGACACGGAACACAAACAGATGAACTGTCAGCATTTTTTTGCTGACCTATTGAAATGAATGGGTTCCTGTCCTATCCGCAAAAAAAAATTGAAACGAAAGCCCAGAAAAACAACTGTCGTGTGCGTGTAGCCTAAAACAGAGACTTGATCCAGTGTGCAGATAAGTGCATCAGGTAGACTTTATTAATCACATATTAAAAACCCCCATTGAGGCTGCAGAACACTGGGGTTGTTAATATGTGATTACTAAAGCTTATCGGATTCATTTATCTACAAGCTAGACCAAGTCTCGTTTATGGATCCCTAGTGTGTGCTGCGGGCATATTGGATATGCCACAATACAATGAAATAAGTTATTGCGCCTGGTAATGCATACCTGCCACACTGAATTTCTGGTAAGTACAATGGAAAACTGAGGAAACCCCTAATCCTGTTTTTTTTTATTATTAATGACGTTTTGGAAATATGTTTTATAGAAAGTAAACTTATCTACTTTACCCATATATCTCATCTAACAGGATTATGCCACAGGACCACATTTTATATCATAGCAAATATATTGCTAATTTTACTATTTTATATTATATCACTTCTACACAGACAAAAGTTCTTAAATGCTGGAGAAAAACTTTTTAAAAGGTTTTTCTGGAATTTAAAAAAAATAGTTTATCACCAGAAAACGATAAAACAGCGGTCCCTACCGATCCTGCAGCAATGACATCACTATTCTCATGAGAACTGCAGCCAATCGCTGCCTTGGTGGTGAAGCTCAAAGGGACAGCATATGACTATTGAGGCCAGTGACCGGTTGCCGCAGACATCAAGGACCACCAGAGCATTAGTAAGGTGGGTTTTTTTTGTTGTTTTTTTTAATACCATTTCCATCCGGTAGGTCATTTTCTTAAAATCCCAAACAAACTCTTTATGGGGCATTTACTGTTTCAGATGACTTGCCTTACTCACAAATAAATGAAAAAACAATGTGGTATATATTTCTTTCAATTCCTACTTAGGTTAAATCCTGTTTAAAGATAATGGGGGAGATTTATCAAGCTCCATATGCCAGAAAAGTGGTGTCAAAAACTTTTAGAAAAAGTGCACCAGGCAGGACGGGGCAGGGTCACATTCATCTATGCCAGCTATTAGCGGTTGTAGATTTCAGATTCTGTTGCACGGATCTGCCAAGATGTGGCAAACTATTAAGAGGGGTGCGTCTCTTAAATCTGGTGCACCTCATGCCACCACTAAGCAGGTCAAGACTAATGTTAGAAATTTCAGTCTTTCCTGAAGCATTCATTGTGATAGGTATGCAATAATATGCGACACATAGGACATCGTCAACTACGTAAAACAGGTACAGTAAAACTAGCTATACCTATGCATTCTCCAGTCACTTACCACCTCATCTTCTGGGATGGGTATCTTCTCATCAAAATAGGTTGCAAATGGTTCACCCTGGATGACTGGCTCGATAATTCCATCTCTGATGTCTTCTTTAGATCCACAGTCTCCTGATTCACTTTCTAAAAAACAAAGATTTTTGGGAGAAAACTAAGATTTTTTTTTTTTTTACTATCAAGAATGTTAGAAGAATGTTATTTGCGCCGCAATCTGCAACTTTTCCACGATCACACCAGGTATAAAGAAGTGGGCATGTCGTGGATGGGGCATGGGCGGGACGGCAGGCCCATCTCATTCATCATTTTTTACGCCTGATTTACTCATAGGAAAAAGTCTAACGCTGGGTTCAGAGCTAAGCAGTTCTGAGACGCGCGTTTTCCGCGCGTTTTTGTCGCGCGTTTTAGGCAATAGTAAACGTGCGTTTTACGCGCGTTTGTGTGATCGACTGCAGTGTTGTCCAATGACCAAATATCCCTGTCTATATGAAGTTTGGCCAATCAGAGTGCATTGCTGGTGTTGCAAATTCATAAACGCGCGTTTGAACGCGAGTTTTCAGTGTCAAAAACGAGCAAACTACAAGCGTTGCGCGTTCCTATTGAAGCCTTTGGGCCAAAACGTGCGACAAACGTCCCAAAAAAAGCTCAAGTACTTGTTTATGCATTGGGCGTTTTTCAGCGCGTTCGAACCCGCTGTAAAACGCGAAAATGTGAACCAGTCCTATAGGGAAGCATTGGTTTGCATCGGTTATGCATTTTACAGCGCGTTCGAATGCGCTGTAAAACGCGCAAGTGTCAACTGAGGGTCAATGTAAGACAGCAAGGAAGCTGGCCGTCATTTACACTGGCACAGGATACACCTAAGTTATGTGGTTATGTAGAAGCCGGTGTCTCTTCAGAACTTAGGCGGATCCACCGCCAGCTACAGGGGTTATTAGGACCGGCGTCTAAAACGCGGGTCCTTTTAAATGACCCATATATAGTAATTTATGAAGACTACGGGATGGGCTATTAATTTAAGTCCTAAAAACCGTGCACTGAGCTTATGAGTGCAAACATGCCCTTCGACTCTGATTTAAATGTACTATACGGGGTCCCCCACTTCCTATAATCACAGAGGAGGGCCACTAAAAAAAGCAGGTCTCGAAGGTAAGGAAGTGACATGGTGGCCTGCATCTTCACAAACAGCTAGCTTATCTAAAGACGTTGTAATATTTCAAGGACAACACCTATAAGAAGACGCCTCTGGGTAGTATGTTAATGTGTAAGGCTCTCTGAAATATTACTAATGCCTTAAAAACATCATGCCAATGGGTGCATTGTACCATTTGCTACCATCTGCTAGCGTGCCATGTATGCTTCTCACCTCTGTGATCATTTACGTTTTACGTAAAAGTGTACTTTCATTCTTCATCTTATTGTCATTTTTATTTTGCATCTTTTCAACTCCCTATGGGATTAAAGTTAAAATTTCACCTCCATTGAATGGGTAAGACACCATGCGGTATGTCCTGGGATCATGCTTTCTATCATCTGCTGCAGCATGGCCGTTGTACACTGTGACGTGGAGAGTCTATGCTGTGCAATCAGCTCACAATGTGCAGGCATTGTAACAGAAAACTGCTATCAAAAGCATGCAAACCCTGCCGGGAGGCTTCAGGGCAGATATGCCGAATACACCCTTCTCCTTGCTCTCCGCTGATAACAGCACTCACCAACATGTGTCATCTCGCATGCTTGCGTGGCCATGTCAGGCTTCTCCGAAGGGCTCACCGACTTTTCCATCCCCACCACAACGTGCCTCACAATAGTGAAACCTCTGCCAGTGTGTAACTATATAAACACCCGGAAGTTGTCCCAATGGAATACGCACAATAATTTGAGGATTAAGGGATTTAAGCTTTGATGAAATAGAATTGTGTAATGATCACTGTATGTTTCATATAGTAGACTCTTAAAGGGCTAATACAGGATTTTAATGTTGATTGCCTATGTAGGGGCAGAACTGGTAACTGCAGCGCCCCCTCAAAAGGAATCCGGCGCGGTGTAGTTCCGGTGCTCCTCTAAACCTTTGATTGGCGGGAGTGCAGGGTGTATCCGAATTGGGTATCAATATTAAAATCCTGGCCTACCAATTTAAGGCGACCATACACATTAGAACAGAGTTGTCGAACCCGCGGATTTCAACAGGCCCGAGGCGTCTGTCTTACGTGTATGGGTGTGTGCCAACTCGCCCAAAAGGATGGTGACGGGTAAAGAAGAATCCTGCGCGCTGATTTTTAATGTCCCCTATCCTTTCTTATCCGGTGACTGGCAATGGCGTACTCCACTGCCCCCAATGGAAACGCATGCACACGTGGAAAAACAGAGAGCAAATGTTTTTAGAGAAGTCAGGAGGAATGGCTGTTCAACCAACAGACTACTGAAGGTATATGGCCAGCCATATTGGGCAGGCAAGGCCCAGGAGACTAGCTAGAAGAACATACCGTCTAAATTTCGGTAATTCTGGTCAGACATGGTGGCACTTGTTACAGGTAACTCGCTTTCTTTTGAAGAGGCCACATTAACTAGAAAAAAGAAAATCAGAGACACATTAGTATAGCCAATATCAATAAATTACATCATTCTTATGAAATCCTAAACCTTAGAAAAGTAGTAAGAGATGTCCAGCACTGAGATGAGTAAAAATCTTCAGTCTTTATTTCATAAATTTAAAAGAATGCAGTTTCTTCACATAGATGGTTGTAACACTACCAACGCGTTTCAATCTATACGATCTTAATCATGGTATGAAAACCTTAACATCTTAGGTTGAGTTCACACTTCAGTTATTTGATCGGTTATTTTGAGCCAAAACCAGAAAAGGGGCAAATCAAATCATTACACCGAATCTCCTTGTAGGCTTTACTTCGGATTATGGCTGACAATAAAGGGTGTATTACACCAGCAGATTTTTTGCCCAATGATCGCTAATGAATTAGCAATCATCTTGCAGTGTAAGGTCTCATGCACATGACGGTATGTATTCTGTGTTTGTATGTATATTTTGCCATGGCTACGTGCACCTGCATACAGGGACGTGCTGAATGACCCCCTTTTTTTTTCTGTATGTATTTTGTGGTCCGCAAAAAAATATGGATATTGCCTGTGTGCATTCTGTATTTTACGGAACGGAACAGCTGGCCCCTAATAGAACAGTCCTATCCTTGTCCGTTATACGGACACGGAATGCACACGGAGTAACTTATTTTTTTTTTTGTGGACCCATTGAAATGAATGGTTCCTCATACGGTCCGTAAAAAAAAAAAACGGAACAAAGAAAGAAAATACAATTATGTGCGTAAGCCCTTAATACTGCCGCCGATTACACGCTGAACGAGCAAACGCTCATTTATTGGGCAATTGTGATTTTTAAGCAGACTTAAAAATCATTGTTTGCCGGCAGCAGATGATGCTGTCTAATAACGATCTGCCGCCAGCTAACCACTGCGAGCGATGGCATAACGATAGCTCCTCCCCATGCTGAAGAGGAGATCGCTGCATGTAATAGCAGTGATCTCCTCCACTAGCGAGCCGGCGATTGCCGGGAAGGAAAACTTCCCTCCCGACAATTGTCTGCCTGATCGGGCAGTCTAGTACACCCTTGGGCCTCTTTCACTCGACCGTGACGGAGTAGGTCTGGATGCGTTCAGTGAAACTCGCACCATTTTGCAAGCACGTTTGGTCAGTTTTGTCTGCGATTGCGTTCAGTTTTTTCCACGGGGATTCACTGTGTTTTTCACTGAAGCCCCATTCCCTTCTATGGGGACAGGGGTGCGTGAAAAACGCAGAATATAGAACATGTTGCGTTTTTCACGCAACGCACAACTGATGAGTGAAAACATATTGCGTTTTTCACGCAACGCACAACTGATGAGTGAAAAAAAAAAAACGCTCATGTACACTACCCATTGAAATGAATGGGTCAGGATTCAGTGCGGGTGATATGCGTTCACTTCGCGGAAAACTCGCTCGTGTGAAAGGGGCCTAACTGATGTAAGTAACTGACCAAATAACTGAAGTGAGCACTCAGCAACACATATAATAATTCAATATACTATAGATGTCAAGGCTACATCAAATATAGTCATTTACATAATTCAATAATGGCATTATCATTCCCTGTATACAAAGCTTGCATGCTGTAGGGGCGGCTTAGTGAATGTTTTCTGGAGGGTTACTGGTGTCCGACGAGCTGCGAGCAGGTATTTGCCACTTAAACAAATATTAACCTCAGGCTTGCATCACCAAATAGCATCTTGTATAGTTAAATCCTTGTTGTCAGACTCCTTCCTGGAAAATGCTCCAGAGCAAATGAACAAATGTAGTAGTCATAGTTGTGTAATGGAAGAATGGGGGATGAAGGAGGGAGTATCGGGTGTCAGCCAGCCTCCTGGAGCCTACAGAGGTTGTCAGATACAACTCACACTGGAAAGATAATAGGATTAGCACAAATGACCCAATGGCCCCGATATATCAAGAACAGCGTGTGTTAGGCTACTTTTACGCTGCCGTTTTTTGGGTCCGCTTGTGAGATCCGTTTCAGGATCTCAAACGGATCAGTTTGGCCCCAATGCATTCTGAATGGAAAAAGAATCCGCTCAGGATGCATCAGTTTGGCTCCGTTTCACCTCCATTCAGCTCTGGAGGCGGACACCAAAACGCTGCTTGCAATGCGGAGGCAAACGGATCCAGACACGCAAGTAAGTCAATGGGGACGGATCCGTGAAACAATATGGTACAATTTTGGCTTTGTTAAAGATAATACAAACGTAACCGTTTTGAACAGATGCATGCGGTTGTATTATTGGTGAGGATCCGTCTGTGCAGATACACGATGGATCCGCACTAAACGCAGGTGTGAAAGTAGCCTTACAACGGCCATCGAGCACACATTTCATTTATGACTAGGTGCAGGCTTCATCATAAATTAAAAGCCTCTGCCAGCAGTCCGCGTGCAAGACTGAGAGCTATGGCGGCTCCGCGCATCAGTTTCTGGGACTAGGGTTAATGATAAATGTGTCGGGGCTGATGGCTCTGCTCACACCCCTCACTGTGCTCGGTGAACTTCCTTACAGCACTGCTAGAGTTAATCCTTCCCTTGCTCCCTGTCCAGCTTTTAGGTCTCCTAGTGTCTAGTAACCAGCAAAGGTGTGTGCTCCTGTCTGACTACCCTGTACCGTATCTTGCAACAGCAATACACTTGTATGATCTATACCAGTATATTACTGTACAGTAGCGGCGGCACGAAACGCACGGCGTCCTAGCAACCAATGACGCTGTGCGGGATGCCAGTCCGGTATCTCACGGACCGTGTTTGGGCTAAACCTATAGCCTCATATCCGTCAAAGTCAAACTGGTTAGTGGGCACAGTGGGTCCACACTCACTGTCCGTTACAACCACCAAGTGAAGTCCCTGTTCCCATGACGTCAGCGCGTATGCTAGAAAAGCTGCGGACATACACACCAAGTGCACCCACAGGGCTCCATTCACCCGACGGAGGCCAAGGAGCGTCTCCTTTTGGTCACTATTGGGCCAGAAAACGTCAGAATACTATAAATAAGGGAGCATGGAACAGTAGAACACGGCCCTCCATACAATGGCAGCCTATGGATGACGTATCCAGCAGGCCAATAGCTGCAATGAAATGCAGACTAATGATACGGAAAGGGTAATGTCCGCAGCCCAGTAACTTACCATAGGACTACGAACCGAAAATGCAGTGCTTATAGCCACGTCTAACAGCCGGTACAGAGCACGTATGTCATCCTGAGCCATGCGCCACGGAGACCCGGATATTAGCACAGAATGCAATCTATTATAATCCAACCTGGAGATTAACATTCTCCAGGGGGTGACCACTCAATAATCCTACTCTGCACTTTCCACATCATAAACTGACAAAATGTACCAATAGTTACGCAATTGAGGGTCTGAATGCAGAAAGCAGTTCCCTAAAATAACAGAGCGACAACGTCCGCAGCAGAAATCCAAGTGTCGGCCATAGCCAAATCCGTGGCGTATGAATAGGCTCTTACGCCTCCGTGCAGGTTCTGTACGGTTAGGACAAGGTCAGATTCCAGCAACGCTTGCTAAAACGTATTCATGTGACAAGCGTTCAGGCCTCCTTCACATTTCCGTGTCATTTTCAAGTCCGTGAAAAAGGCGTCCCTGTTTCATTCGTGAAGGATCCATGTTTGGTCCGTTTTTAGCCTCCGTGTGTCATCCGTAATCCATGGACGTTGCTCAGCTGAAAATTCGTTTTCAGGGAATCTCTCATTAGTCTTCAGTAAAATACGGACCCACCACGGACTCCATCGTGTGGGGTGGATCCTGCCTATAGTGTGATGTGGGGGGATAGGTTCCTCTGTACCATAAAACAGAGCGTAAAATAATTTTTTTCTCTAACAAAAGATTGTAAGTGTCAAAAACCCTTAATAAATGGGGTTCACAGCATGCATGCCATTTTTTGGCTCATTTTTATTAGTAAACCTCCCCCACTGGCTGCAGACAGAACCCAGCGTATATAAGTAGCGCAGCGATCCCATCCCCACACCCCTCATAAAATCAAAGCCTTGAGCCGAGGCATCACATGAAGAGTGAACAAAACCTGTAGCTGCAACAAAGAGGCGTCTGTTGCGAGACCAGGCGACTGCCGGGAGAACAGCCTCACGCGCTTCCAGCACAGCATCTCCATTACTGCTACCCAGTGTAAGATACCTGCACATGCAGAAAATCCAAATGAAAACCACATAAAAATGCACAGAAATCCGCACTATTTAGTGTGTGTTTTGATGAGGTTTGATACAGATTTTCTGTTTAACAACCTAACTGAAGTCTGTGGGGAAAACCGCTCTACAAATGGTGCAAAAATAAAAAATAAAAACCAGCAAATTTCATTCAGTTTGCTGGTTCTGTATAACGCCTCGGGTTTTCTGCACAAAAATCCGCACTGGAAAAAATGCATGTAATCCGTGAACCGTGCAAGTAGCCTAAATGATCTGACCTATACATGTAGTACCACAGCTAAATAACTACTAGGGCTGCAGCATAGCAACTGGGGTCCAACAACTAAGGGGGGCATTTTTACACATCAGTAAGGTCCATCTACATTAGTGCAACATCGCTGAGCCCATTACCCCTGTGCTGTGACATCACTGAGCCTATTATCCCTGTGCTGTGACATCACTGAGCCCATTACCCCTGTGCTGTGACATCACTGAGCCCATTATCCCTGTGCTGTGACATCACTGAGCCCATTACCCCTGTGCTGTGACATCACTGTGCCCATTACCCCTGTGCTGTGACATATCTGTGCCCCTTACCCCTGTGCTGTGACATCACTGTGCCCATTACCCCTGTGCTGTGAAATCACTCTGCCCATTACCGCTGTGCTGTGACATCACTCTGCCCATTACCCCTGTGCTGTGACATCACTCTGCCCATTACCCCTGTGCTGTGACATCACTCTGCCCATTACCCCTGTGCTGTGACATCACTCTGCCCATTACCCTGTGCTGTGACATCACTCTGCCCATTACCCTGTGCTGTGACATCACTCTGCCCATTACCCCTGTGCTGTGACATCACTCTGCCCATTACCCCTGTGCTGTGACATCACTCTGCCCATTACCCCTGTGCTGTGACATCACTGTGCCCATTACCCCTGTGCTGTGACATCACTCTGCCCATTACCCCTGTGCTGTGACATCACTCTGCCCATTACCCCTGTGCTGTGACATCACTCTGCCCATTACCCTGTGCTGTGACATCACTCTGCCCATTACCCCTGTGCTGTGACATCACTCTGCCCATTACCCTGTGCTGTGACATCACTGTGCCCATTACCCTGTGCTGTGACATCACTGTGCCCATTACCCCTGTGCTGTGACATCACTCTGCCCATTACCCCTGTGCTGTGACATCACTCTGCCCATTACCCCTGTGCTGTGACATCACTCTGCCCATTACCCCTGTGCTGTGACATCACTCTGCCCATTACCCCTGTGCTGTGACATCACTCTGCCCATTACCCCTGTGCTGTGACATCACTCTGCCCATTACCCTGTGCTGTGACATCACTCTGCCCATTACCCTGTGCTGTGACATCACTCTGCCCATTACCCCTGTGCTGTGACATCACTCTGCCCATTACCCCTGTGCTGTGACATCACTCTGCCCATTACCCCTGTGCTGTGACATCACTCTGCCCATTACCCCTGTGCTGTGACATCACTCTGCCCATTACCCCTGTGCTGTGACATCACTCTGCCCATTACCCCTGTGCTGTGACATCACTCTGCCCATTACCCCTGTGCTGTGACATCACTCTGCCCATTACCCCTGTGCTGTGACATCACTCTGCCCATTACCCCTGTGCTGTGACATCACTCTGCCCATTACCCTGTGCTGTGACATCACTCTGCCCATTACCCCTGTGCTGTGACATCACTCTGCCCATTACCCCTGTGCTGTTACATCACTCTGCCCATTACCCCTGTGCTGTGACATCACTCTGCCCATTACCCCTGTGCTGTGACATCACTCTGCCCATTACCCCTGTGCTGTGACATCACTCTGCCCATTACCCCTGTGCTGTGACATCACTCTGCCCATTACCCCTGTGCTGTGACATCACTCTGCCCATTACCCCTGTGCTGTGACATCACTCTTCCCATTACCCCTGTGCTGTGACATCACTGTGCCCGTTATCTCTGTGCTGTGATATCACTGAATATCTGTGTACTGTGACATCATGTTATCTATATAATGACACAACATGTGCATAACCATTGTGCTATGACATCTCTATGTGCGTTATCCTTATACTTTGTGCATTACAGAAGACACATGGCACAAAGAGGCGACTAATATATTCATACTAGGGGTCGACCGATTATCGGTTTGGCCGATATTATCGGCCGATATTGATGATTTGCACAGTTATCGGTATCGGCCCCTAACCAGGCCGATATACCGATAACTGTGCTCTAACAGAACATTGCCGCGCTGCTCTCAGCGCGGCCATGTTCCCTCAGCAGCACAGGGGAGAAGGAGGCAGTCCCTCCTTCCCCCTGTGCCGCGCTGCCAGTGGAGACTAGAGAAGAGGAGGAGGAGGGGCTGAGGGCGCACTGGCCACCAATGAGAACAGAGGAGGCGGGGCTGAGGGCGCACTGGCCACCAATGAGAGCAGTGGAGGCGGGGCTGAGGGCGCACTGCCCACCAATGATCATAAGTTTTAAGATATTACAAGCACATTGCCCAGACCCTGCCTCTGATAGAGAGCTGCGATCCGCGGCAATTAACCCCTCAGGTGCCGCACCTGAGGGGTTAATTGCCGCGGATCGCAGCCATCTATCAGAGGCAGGGTCTGGGCAATGTGCTTGTAATATCTTAAACCTTATCATTTGTGGCCAGTGCTTCCTCCCCATCCCCCTCCTCCCCCCATCCCTTCAGTATTGATATCATTGGTGGCAGTGGCCACAGGGTCCCCCACCTCCTCTCTTCTGATCGGAGCCCCAGCAGTGTAATGCTGGGGCTCCGATCGGTTACCATGGCAGCCAGGACGCTCCTGAAGCCCTGGCTGCCATGGTTCCTGCTGCTGTGTGCCCATAGCACAGGGCAGCAGGGACAGGTCAGGTCCTATTCACCCTGATAGATCTCTATTAGGGTGAATAGGACAAGGGATGTAAAGAGCCCAGGTTCTACCCCTAGGGGGAAATAGTAATAAAATAAAAAGTAAAAAATTTAAAATAGTAAAAAACACCAAAATATTAAGTATAAATTAACCCTTTTCCAATTTTACATATAAAATATATAAACAATAAATAAAAAAACATATCGCCGTGACCAAAAAGTCCAAACTATTAAAATATATTTTTTTTAAAAAGCGTCGGACGCCGTAACAGAAAAAAAAAATCCAAAAATTAAAATGCGCAAAATATCGGTATAAAATATCGGCTATCGGCCTGAAAGTTCACAGAATATCGGTATCGGTATCGGCTCTAAAAAATCAATATCGGTCGACCCCTAATTCATACCCTTTTCATGTTCTTAAATCACTGCTAAAGCAAATCACGGTGTATCCGCAAAACACACACCGACGTGTGAAGGGACTCCCTCTATTCTCCAACTGGACCCCTAGCAGTGAAATCACAGGAATGGTTGATATGACAGTTTAGGGCCTTGTGAAGGCTCCCAGGCCCGCCATAACAAACTGCCTGTTAATGCCGGATGCAGACCTTGTCATGTTTTCACCAAAAATTCATTTTAGCATATGTTACTGCTGCTGCTGCATTATGCATAAAGCAATCTTTAGTTTCTTCACATACCACTGTTTTCCTTGAGTTTTTCCCTTAGTTACGGCTGTTTAAACATTTACAATATGAGGACCTTCTCAAGATGGCTCCTCTGTCAGTTCTCTGAGGCCAAAACTGCTTTCCCTCACTTCTCATACACACAGCTCCCTGCCAGCCAATCAGATTAGATTACTGAGAGACACGCCTCCTCACTCTGAAGCCTAATGCAGCCATGTAGTGTGAAGGACCGCCCCCCTGTCTTCTGTTTATACTAAAGGGAAGACAGACAAGCCATAGCAACAGTCTTTTAAGGGAGCAGTGAAAAGGGACAGAGGACATTAATGAAAGCTGTTTTTATAAGGTAATTGCAGCTCTTTTGACAATCATTGACAGACTAACTCAGGTATACATGCCTAGATGTAATAAACTAGCAAATAAAAAAAATAGGACAGTTTTCCTTTAACCTCTTAAGGACACAGGGCGTATGGGTACGCCCTAATGTCCGAGTCCTTAAGGACACAGGGCGTACCCATACGCCCTGTATTAAATCACGTGTAGTAAAAAAAAAAAACGCGCTAGAAACATGGTTCCTGCTGCGATCTTGCAGCAGGAACCATGTTAACA
>JAKVIS010000639.1:0-58320 GCA_033119425.1 Bufotes viridis | reverse complement strand
TTACTGGTATATCATGAAGGACACAGCGAAGACATTACTGGCAAATCATGGGGGAGCCTACAGTGACATTACTGGTACATCATGGGGAATACTACGGGGGCATTACAGGCATATTATGGGGGACACAATGGGGACATTACTGGTACATCATGGGGAATACTACGGTGGCATTACTGGCAAATCATTGGGGACACTACAGGGACATTACTGGCATATTATGGGGGACACAACGGGGACAATACTGGTACATCATGGGGAATACTACGGGGTCTTTACTGGCAAATCATTGGGGACACTACAGGGACATTACTGGCATATTATGGGGACACAACGGTGACATTACTGGCACATCATGGGGGACACTATGTGGGCATTACTGGCACATCATGGGGGACACTATTGGGACATTACTGGCACATCATGGGGGATACTACGGGGGCATTACTGGTATATCATGGAGGACACTACGGGGACATTACTGGCATATCATGGGGGACACAACGGAGGCATTACTGTCAAATGATGGGAGACATACGGGGACATTACTGGTATATCATTGGGGACGCTACAGGGGCATTACTGGCAAATCATATGGGACCCTACGGGGACATTACTGGTACATCATGGGGCATTGTACTGAGGCATTACTGGCAAATAATTGGGGACACTACGCGGACATTACTGGTATATCATGGAGGACACTACGGGGACATTACTGGAATATCATGGAGGACACTACGTGGACAGTACTGGAATATCATGGGGGACACAACGGGGACATTACTGGCATATCATGGGGTCACTACGGGGACAATACTGGCAAATCATGGGGGACACTACGTTCGCATTACTGGCATATCATGGGGATCACTATTGGGACATTACTGGCAAATCATGGGGGACACTACGGAGGCATTACTGGCAAATCATGGGGGACACTACGGGGACATTACTGGCACATCATGGGGGACACTATGGGAACATTACTGGCACATCATGGGGACACTACGGGGATTTTACTGTCCTATCATGCGGGACACTACAGGGGCATTACTGGCACATCATTGGGGATTGTACTGAGGCATTACTGGCAAATAATTGGGGACACTACGGGGACATTACTGGTATATCATGGAGGACACTACGGGACATTACTGGAATATCATGGGGGACACAACGGGGACATTACTGGCATATCATGGGGTCACTGCGGGGACAATACTGGCAAATCATGGGGGACATTACGTTGGCATTACTGGCTTATCATGGGGATCACTACGGGGACATTACTGGCAAATCATGGTTGACACTACGGAGGCATTACTGGCAAATCATGGGGGACACTACGGGGACATTACTGGCACATCATGGGGGACACTATGGGAACATTACTGGCACATCATGGGGACACTACGGGGACATTACTGGCATATCATGGGGGACACTACGGGGACATTACTGGCACATCATGGGGGACACTATTGGGACATTATTGGCACACCATGGGGGACACTACGTGGATATTACTGGCATATCATGGGGGACACTATGGGGACATTACCGGCACATCATGGGGGACAATACGTGTGAATTACTGGTATTTCATGGAGGACACTACGGGGACATTACTGGCATATCATGGGGGACAGTACGGAGGCATTACTGGCAAATCATGGGAGACATACGGGGACATTACTGGTATATCATTGGGGACACTACGGTGACATTACTGACTAATCATTGGGGACCCTACGGGGACATTACTGGTACATCATGGTGGATTGTACTGAGGCATTACTGGCAAATAATTGGGGACACTACGCGGACATTACTGGTATATCATGGAGGACACTACAGGGACATTACTGGCAAATCATGGGGGACACAACAGGGACATTGCTGGCATATCATGGGGGACACTACGGGGACATTACTGGCACATCATGGGGTCACTATGGGGACAATACTGGCAAATCATGGGGGACACTACGTTTGCATTACTGGCATATCATGGGGGACACTACTGGGACATTACTGGCACATCATGGGGGACACTATGGGGATATTACTGGCATATCATGGGGGACACTACGGAACATTACTGGCATATCATGGGGGACACTACGTTTGCATTACTGGCATATCATGGGGGACACTACGGGGACATTACTGGCACATCATGGGGGACACTATGGGGATATTACTGGCATATCATGGGGGACACTAGGGAACATTACTGGCAAATCATGGGGGACACTACGGGGACATTACTGGCATATCATGGGGTCAATACGGGGACAATACTGGCATATCATGGGGGACACTACGGAGGCATTACTGGCAAATCATTGGAGACATACGGGGACATTACTGGTATATCATTGGTGACACTACAGGGACATTACTGGTAAATCATGTGGGACACTACGGTGACATTACTGGTACATCATGGGGAATACTACGGGGGCTTTACTGTCAAATCATTGGGATCACTACAGGGACATTACTGGCATATTATGGGGGACACAACGGGGACATTACTGGCACATTATGGGGGACACTATTTGGGCATTACTGGCAAATCATGGGGGACACTATTTGGGTATTACTGGCACATCATGGGGGACACTATTGGGACATTACTGGCAAATAATTGGGGAACACTATAGGGACATTACTGGTATATCATGGAGGACACTACGGGGACATTACTGGCACATCATGGGGGACACTACGGGGACATTACTGGCATATCATGGGGGACACTACGGGGACATTACTGGCACATCATGGGGGACACTACGTGGGACATTACTGGCACATCATGGGGGACACTATTGGGACATTACTGGCACATCATGGGGGATACTACGGGGGCATTACTGGCATATCATGGAGGACACTACGGGGACATTACTGGCATATCATGGGGGACACTACGGAGGCATTACTGGCAAATCATGGGAGACATACGGGGACATTACTGGTATATCATTGGGGACACTACAGGGGCATTACTGGCAAATCATGTGGGACCCTACGGGGACATTACTGGTACATCATGGGGGATACTACTGAGGCATTACTGGCAAATAATTGGGGACACTACGGGACATTACTGGTATATCATGGAGGACACTACGGGGACATTACTGGAATATCATGGGGGACACAACGGGGACATTACTGGCATATCATGGGGTACACTACGGGGACAATACTGGCAAATCATGGGGGACACTACGGTGGCATTACTGGCATATCATGGGGGACACTACGGGGACATTACTGGCAAATCATGGGGGACACTACGGGGACATTACTGGCACATCATGGGGGACACTACGGGGACATTACTGGCACATCATGGGGGACACTACGGGGACATTACTGGCATATCATGGGGGACACTACGGGGACATTACTGGCATATCATGGGGGACACTACGGGGACATTACTGGCATATCATGGGGGACACTACGGGGACATTACTGGCACATCATGGGGGACACTACGGGGACATTACTGGCATATCATGGGGGACACTACGGGGACATTACTGGCAAATCATGGGGGACACTACGGGGACATTACTGGCATATCATGGGGGACACTACGGGGACATTACTGGCATATCATGGGGGACACTACGGAGGCATTACTGGCAAATCATGGGGGACACTACGGGGACATTACTGGCATATCATGGGGGACACTACAGGGACATTACTGGCAAATCATGGGGGACACTACGGGGACATTACTGGTACATCATGGGGAATACTACGGGGACATTACTGGCAAATCATTGGGGACACTACAGGGACATTACTGGCATATCATGGGGGACACTACGGGGACATTACTGGCACATCATGGGGGACACTATGTGGGCATTACTGGCACATCATGGGGGACACTATGTGGGACATTACTGGCACATCATGGGGGACACTATTGGGACATTACTGGCACATCATGGGGGACACTATAGGGACATTACTGGCATATCATGGGGGACACTACGGGGACATTACTGGCACATCATGGGGACACTACAGGGACATTACTGGCATATCATGGGGGACACTACGGGGACATTACTGGCACATCATGGGGGACACTACGTGGGACATTACTGGCACATCATGGGGGACACTATTGGGACATTACTGGCACATCATGGGGATACTACGGGGGCATTACTGGTATATCATGGAGGACACTACGGGGACATTACTGGCATATCATGGGGGACACTACGGAGGCATTACTGGCAAATCATGGGAGACATACGGGGACATTACTGGTATATCATTGGGGACACTACAGGGGCATTACTGGCAAATCATGTGGGACCCTACGGGGACATTACTGGTACATCATGGGGGATATGTACTGAGGCATTACTGGCAAATAATTGGGGACACTACAGGGACATTACTGGTATATCATGGAGGACACTACGGGGACATTACTGGAATATCATGGGGGACACAACGGGGACATTACTGGCATATCATGGGGACACTACGGGGACATTACTGGCAAATCATGGGGACACTACGGGGACATTACTGGCATATCATGGGGACACTACGGGGACATTAGTGGCAAATCATGGCGGGACACTACGGGGACATTACTGGCACATCATGGGGGACACTATGGGAACATTACTGGCACATCATTGGGGACACTATTGGGACATCACTGGCACATCATGGGGGGACACTACGGGGATATTACTGGCATATCATTGGGGGACACTACGGAACATTACTGGCAAATCATGGGGGACACTACGGGGACATTACTGGCATATCATGGGGTCACTACGGGGACAATACTTTCAAATCATGGGGGACACTATGTTGGCATTACTGGCATAACATGGGGGACACTATGGAGATATTACTGGAACATCATGCGGGGGAGACTACGTGGGCATTACTGGAAAATCATGCGGGACACTACGGGGACATTACTGGCACTTTATGGGGGACACTAAGGGGACATTACTGGCACATCATGGGGAACCCTACAGGAACATTACTGGCACATCATGGGGGACATTATTGGGACATTACTGGCACATCATGGGGTACACTATTGGGACATTACTGGCACATCATGGTGGACACTACAGGGACATTACTGGCATATCATAAAGGACATTACATGGCCATTGTTGGCACATCATGGTGGACACTATTGGGACATTACTTGCACATCATGGGGGACACAACGGGGACCTTACTGGCATATCATAGGTGGGAAAATACTGGGACATTACTGGCACATCATGTGGACACTACGGGGACATTACTGGCACATTATGGGGGACACTACAGGGACATTACTGGCATATCATTGGGGACACTACGGAGCATTACTGGCAAATCATTGGGGACACTACAGGGACATTACTGGTACATCATGGGGAATACTACGGGGCATTACTGGCAAATCATTGGGGACACTACAGGGACATTACTGGCATATTATGGGGGACACAACGGGGACATTACTGGCACATCATGGGGGACACTATTGGGACATTACTGGCACATCATGGGGACACTAGGGGGATATTACTGGCATATCATGGGGGACACTACGGGGACATTACTGGCACATCATGGGGGACACTACGTGGGCATTACTGGCACATCATGGGGGACACTATTGGGACATTACTGGCACATCATGGGGACACTACGGGGATATTACTGGCATATCATGGGGACACTATGGGGACATTACTGGCACATCATGGGGGATACTACGGGGGCATTACTGGTATATCATGGAGGACACTACGAGGACATTACTGGCATATCATGGTGGACACAACGGAGGCATTACTGGCAAATCATGGGAGACATATGGGGACATTACTGGTATATCATTGTGGACGCTACAGGGGCATTACTGGCAAATCATGTGGGACCCTACGGGGACATTACTGGTACATCATCGGGGATTGTACTGAGGCATTACTGGCAAATAATTGGGGACACTACGCGGACATTACTGGTATATCATGGAGGACACTACGGGGACATTACTGGAATATCATGGGGGACACAACGGGGACATTACTGGCATATCATGGGGTCACTACGGGGACAATACTGGCAAATCATGGGGGACACTACGTTGGCATTACTGGCATATCAAGGGGGACACTACGGGGACATTACTGGCAAATCATGGGGGACACTACAGGGTCATTACTGGCAAATCATGGGAGACACTACGGGTACATTACTGGCATATTATGGAGGAAACAACGGGGACATTACTGGCACATCATGGGCGACACTACGGAACATTACTGGCAAATCATGGGGGACACTACGGGGACATTACTGGCATATTATGGAGGACACAACGGGGACATTACTGGCACATCATGGGGGACACTATGTGGGCATTACTGGCACATCATGGGGGACACTATTGGGACATTACTGGCACACCATGGGGGACACTATGGGGATATTACTGGCATATCATGGGGGACACTATGGTGACATTACTGGCACATCATGGGGGACACTATTGGGACATAACTGGCACATCATGGAGGACACTACGGGGACATTACTGGCAAATCATGGGGAGCCATTACATAAAGGACATTACATGGCCATTGTTGGCGCATCATGGGGGACACAATTGGGACATTACTTGCACATCATGGGGGACACAACGGGGACCTTAATGGCATATTATGGTGAAAATACTGGGACATTACTGGCACATCATGTGGGACACTACGGGGATATTACTAGCACATTATGGTGGACACTACAGGGACATTACTGGTATATCATGGAGGACACAACGGGGACATTGCTGGCAAATCATGGGGGAGCCTACAGTGACATTACTGGTATATCATGGGGAATACTACGGGGGCATTACTGGCATATTATGGGGGACAAAACGGGGACATTACTGGTACATCATGGGGAATACTACGTGGGCATTACTGGCAAATCATTGGGGACACTACAGGGACATTACTGGCATATTATGGGGACACAACTTGGACAATACTGGTACATCATGGGGAATACTACGGGGGCATTACTGGCAAATCATTGGGGACACTACAGGGACATTACTGGCATATCATGGGGGACACTATGGGGACATTACTGGCACATCATGGGGGACACTACGGGGACATTACTGGTATATCATGGAGGACACTACGGGGACATTACTGGCATATCATGGGGGACACTACGGGGACATTACTGGCACATCATGGGGGATACTACTGAGGACATTACTGGCAAATCATTGGGGACACTACAGGGACATTACTGGCATATCATGGAGGACACTACGGGGACATTACTGGAATATCATGGGGGACACTACGGGGACATTACTGGCATATCATGGGGGACACTACGGGGGCATTACTGGCATATCATGGGGACACTACGGGGACATTACTGGCACATCATGGGGGACACTACGGGGACATTACTGGCACATCATGGGGGACACTACAGGGACATTACTGGCACATCATGGGGGACACTACGGGGACATTACTGGCATATCATGGGGACACTACTGGGACATTACTGGCACATCATGGGGGACACTACGGGGACATTACTGGCATATCATGGGGGACACTACGGGGACATTACTGGCACATCATGGGGGACACTACGGGGACATTACTGGCAAATCATGGGGGACACTACGGGGACATTACTGGCATATCATGGAGGACACTACGGGGACATTACTGGCACATCATGGGGGACACTATGTGGGACATTACTGGCACATCATGGGGGACACTATGTGGGACATTACTGGCACATCATGGGGGACACTATTGGGACATTACTGGCACATCATGGGGACACTACGGGGACATTACTGGCATATCATGGGGGACACTACGGGGACATTACTGGCACATCATGGGGGACACTACTGGGACATTACTGGCACATCATGGGGGACACTACGGGGACATTACTGGCATATCATGGGGGACACTACGGGGACATTACTGGCACATCATGGGGGACACTACGGGGACATTACTGGCAAATCATGGGGGACACTACAGGGACATTACTGGCATATCATGGGGGACACTACGGGGACATTACTGGCACATCATGGGGGACACTACGGGGACATTACTGGCATATCATGGGGGACACTACGGGGACATTACTGGCATATCATGGGGGACACTACGGAGACATTACTGGCAAATCATGGGGGACACTACGGGGACATTACTGGCACATCATGGGGGACACTACGGGGACATTACTGGCAAATCATGGGGGACACTACAGGGACATTACTGGCATATCATGGGGGACACTACGGGGACATTACTGGCACATCATGGGGACACTACGGGGACATTACTGGCACATCATGGGGACACTACGGGGACATTACTGGCATATCATGGGGGACACTACGGGGACATTACTGGCACATCATGGGGGACACTACGGGGACATTACTGGCATATCATGGGGGACACTACGGGGACATTACTGGCACATCATGGGGACACTACGGGGACATTACTGGCACATCATGGGGACACTACTGGGACATTACTGGCACATCATGGGGACACTACAGGGACATTACTGGCATATCATGGGGGACACTACGGGGACATTACTGGCATATCATGGGGACACTACGGGGACATTACTGGCATATCATGGGGGACACTACGGGGACATTACTGGCATATCATGGGGGACACTACGGGGACATTACTGGCACATCATGGGGGACACTACGTGGGACATTACTGGCACATCATGGGGGACACTACTGGGACATTACTGGCACATCATGGGGGACACTACGGGGACATTACTGGCACATCATGGGGGACACTACGGGGACATTACTGGCACATCATGGGGGACACTACTGGGACATTACTGGCACATCATGGGGGACACTACGGGGACATTACTGGCATATCATGGGGGACACTACGGGGACATTACTGGCACATCATGGGGACACTACGGGGACATTACTGGCAAATCATGGGGGACACTACGTGGGACATTACTGGCACATCATGGGGGACACTATGTGGGCATTACTGGCACATCATGGGGACACTACGGGGACATTACTGGCACATCATGGGGGACACTACGGGGACATTACTGGCACATCATGGGGGACACTACGGGGACATTACTGGCACATCATGGGGGACACTACTGGGACATTACTGGCACATCATGGGGGACACTACGGGGACATTACTGGCACATCATGGGGACACTACTGGGACATTACTGGCACATCATGGGGACACTACGGGGACATTACTGGCACATCATGGGGACACTACGGGGACATTACTGGCACATCATGGGGGACACTACGGGGACATTACTGGCATATCATGGGGAACACTACTGGGACATTACTGGCACATCATGGGGACACTACGGGGACATTACTGGCACATCATGGGGGACACTACAGGGACATTACTGGTATATCATGGAGGACACAACGGGGACATTACTGGCAAATCATGGGGAGCACTACAGTGACATTACTGGTATATCATGGGGAATACTACGGGGCATTACTGGCATATTATGGGGGACACAACGGGGACATTACTGGTACATCATGGGGAATACTACGGGGGCATTACTGGCAAATCATTGGGGACACTACAGGGACATTACTGGCATATTATGGGGGACACAACTGGGACAATACTGGTACATCATGGGGAATACTACGGGGGCATTACTGGCAAATCATTGGGGACACTACAGGGACATTACTGGCATATCATGGGGGACACTACGGGGACATTACTGGCACATCATGGGGACACTACGGGGACATTACTGGCATATCATGGGGGACACTACGGGGACATTACTGGCATATCATGGGGACACTACGGGGACATTACTGGCACATCATGGGGGATACTACTGAGGCATTACTGGCAAATCATTGGGGACACTACAGGGACATTACTGGTATATCATGGAGGACACTACGGGGACATTACTGGCATATCATGGGGGACACAACAGGGACATTACTGGCATATCATGGGGGACACTACGGGGGCATTACTGGCATATCATGGGGTCACTACGGGGACATTACTGGCACATCATGGGGAACACTATGGGAACATTACTGGCACATCATTGGGGACACTACTGGGACATTACTGGCACATCATGGGGGACACTACGGGGACATTACTGGCACATCATGGGGGACACTACTGGGACATTACTGGCACATCATGGGGGACACTACGGGGACATAACTGGCACATCATGGGCGACACTACGGAACATTACTGGCAAATCATGGGGGACACTACGGGGTCATTACTGGCATATTATGGAGGACACAACGGGGACATTACTGGCACATCATGGGCGACACTATGTGGGCAATACTGGCACATCATGGGGGACACTATGTGTGCATTACTGGCACATCATGGGGGACACTATTGGGACTTTACTGGCACACCATGGGGGACACTATGGGGATATTACTGGCATATCATGGGGGACACTATGGTGACATTACTGGCACATCATGGGGGACACTATTGGGACATTACTGGCACATCATGGAGGACACTACGGGGACATTACTGGCAAATCATGGGGAGCCATTACATAAAGGACATTACATGGCCATTGTTGGCGCATCATGGGGGACACTATTGGGACATTACTTGCACATCATGCGGGACACAACGGGGACCTTACTGGCATATTATGGGGGAAAATACTGGGACATTACTGGCACATCATGTGGGACACTACGGGGATATTACTAGAACATTATGGGGGACACAACGGGGACATTGCTGGCAAATCATGGGGGAGCCTACAGTGACATTACTGGTATATCATGGGGAATACTACGGGGGCATTACTGGCATATTATGGGGGACAAAACGGGGACATTACTGGTACATCATGGGGAATACTACGGGGACATTACTGGCAAATCATTGGGGACACTACAGGGACATTACTGGCATATCATGGGGGACACTACGGGGACATTACTGGCACATCATGGGGGATACTACGGGGGCATTACTGGTATATCATGGAGGACACTACGGGGACATTACTGGCATATCATGGGGTACACTACGGAGGCATTACTGGCACATCATGGGGGATACTACTGAGGCATTACTGGCAAATCATTGGGGACACTACAGGGACATTACTGGTATATCATGGAGGACACTACGGGGACATTACTGGAATATCATGGGGGACACTACAGGGACATTACTGGCATATCATGGGGGACACTACGGGGACATTACTGGCATATCATGGGGTCACTACGGGGACAATACTGGCAAATCATGGGGACACTACGTTGGCATTACTGGCATATCATGGGGGACACTACGGGGACATTACTGGCAAATCATGGGGGACACTACGGGGACATTACTGGCAAATCATGGGGGACACTACGGGGACATTACTGGCACATCATGGGGACACTATGGGGACATTACTGGCACATCATTGGGGACACTACTGGGACATTACTGGCACATCATGGGGGACACTACGGGGACATTACTGGCATATCATGGGGGACACTACGGGACATTACTGGCAAATCATGGGGACACTACGGGGACATTACTGGCATATCATGGGGGACACTACGGGGACATTACTGGCACATCATGGGCGACACTATGTGGGCATTACTGGCACATCATGGGGGACACTATATGGGCTTTACTGGCACATCATGGGGGACACTATTGGGACATTACTGGCACACCATGGGGGACACTATGGGGATATTACTGGCATATCATGGGGAACACTATGGGGACATTACTGGCACATCATGGGGGACACTATTGGGGCATTACTGGCACATCATGGGGGATACTACGGGGGCATTACTGGTATATCATGGGGGATACTATGGGGACATTACTGGCACATCATGGGGGACACTACGGGGACAATACTGGCAAATCATGGGGGACACTACATTGGCCATACTGGCACATCATGGCGGGACACTACGGGGACATTACTGGCACATCATGGCGGGACACTACGGGGACATTACTGGCAAATCATGCGGGACACTACGGGGACAATACTGGCACATCATGGGGGACACTACGGGGACAATACTGGCACATCATGGGGGACACAACGGGGACATTACTGGCATATCATGCGGGACACTACGGGGACATTACTGGCACAGCATGGGGACACTACGGGGACCTTACTGGCACATCATGGGGACACTATGGGGACATTACTGGCACATCATGGGGACACTACGGGGACCTTACTGACACATCATGGGGACACTACGGGGACATTACTGTCACATCATGGGAACACTACGGGGACCTTACTGACACATCATGGGGACACAACGGGGACATTACTGGCATATCATGCGGGACACTACGGGGACATTACTGGCACATCATGGGGACACTACGGGGACATTACTGGCACATCATGTGAACACTACGGGGACCTTACTGGCACATCATGGGGACACTATTGGGACATTACTGGCACATCATGGGGGACACTACGGGGATATTACTGGCATATCATGGGGGACACTACGGAACATTACTGGCAAATCATGGGGGACACTACGGGGACATTACTGGCATATTATGGAGGACACAACGGGGACATTACTGGCACATCATGGGCGACACTATGTGGGCATTACTGGCACATCATGGGGGACTCTATATGGGCTTTACTGGCACATCATGGGGGACACTATTGGGACATTACTGGCACACCATGGGGGACACTATGGGGATATTACTGGCATATCATGGGGGACACTATGGGGACATTACTGGCACATCATGGGGACACTATTGGGACATTACTGGCACATCATGGGGGACACTACGGGGACATTACTGGTATATCATGGGGGACACTATGGGGACATTACTGGCACATCATGGGGGACACTACGGGGACAATACTGGCAAATCATGGGGGACACTACGGGACATTACTGGCAAATCATGGGGGACACTACGGGGACATTACTGGCATATCATGGGAGACACTGCAGGGACATTACTGGCACATCATGTGGGACACTACGGGGACATTACTGGTACATCATGGGGGATACTACTGAGGCATTACTGGCAAATAATTGGGGACACTACGGGGACATTACTGGCAAATCATGGCGGACACTACGTGGGCCTTAATAGCATATTATGGGGGACACTATGGAGATATTACTGGCACATCATGTCGGGACACTAAGTGAGCATTAATGGCAAATCATGGGGGACACTACGGGGACAATACTGGCAAATCATTGGGGAAACTACATTGGCCATACTGGCACATCATGGGGGACACTAAGTGAGCATTACTGGCAAATCATGCGGGACACTACGGGGACAATACTGGCACATCATGGGGGACACAACGGGGACATTACTGGCATATCATGCGGGACACTACGGGGACATTACTGGCACATCATGGGGGACACTACGGGGACATTAATGGCACATCATGGGGACACTACGGGGACCTTACTGGCACATCATGGGGACACTACGGGGACATTACTGGCACATCATGGGGGACTGGACCCTGTACCAGAGTCTGCCCCAGTTTCCTGGAGGGGACTGCTTGCTCGCCTCCTGCCCTGCGACTGTGGCCCCATGTATGCTTGTCCTGTTTGAGCGGTGATACCCCAGATAGCTCTGCTATGGAGCCCATTCGTATAATGAAAGACTATGGGAAAGACTTTAGCTCCATGGCATTTGAACTGGATGTGTGTGGTCTGAGCGCCATTCAATAATGTGCGCTCAGACCTAAGCTATCTGGGGATATGTTGCATGTATATGTTTTATGTAGTAATTGTAACATTGTGTAATTTTATGATCTTTTGCAACCATGTGCTCAATGGAGTCTGCCTCTATCCCTGGATATATTGAGCGCTCAGCTCCAAGCCATCTGGGGATATGTTACATGTCTGTGTACTGTAAAGGGTGGGACATTGTATATTGAATAGTGATGTCTGTCCTATTGTCCCCACGTGTGTATTGGCGATTTCCTTTGTCCTGAGAGATAATTGAATGACTCCTCAATTGTCTCCAGGACAGAAGACATTGTGTATTCTCCAGCCTGTGATAATTACATTAACCTGTGTAGGGTAATTGTATCACAGGCAGAGGGGAGGGATATGCTGGGGGTGTCTGTATTGTCCCATTGTGTGTGATTGGCTGCTGTATCCCGTGTCGTAGTCTTCCTTCTGGTCCCCTAGGGAGTGTCCACCAGGTGGGAGACCTGGATAAATACCGGGCAGGTAGCCCTCAATAAAGGAAGAGTTCCTGTTTAACCCTCAAAGTGAAGTGTCGTCTCATTATTGGGGGAGGAGTTATTGCATGCTGTTCCAGTCTGACTGCTAGGAGCGCAAACCTATTCGTATGGTTCCTATTCAACTGTCTACAGCATTCAGAGGCTTGAGAGGATTCGTATGCTTCTCAGGTTCGGTGGTTGTGGTGTCGTCTAGAGCGCTTGGAATCCTCAAGAAGCGCTAGGAGCATCTTTCAACGGAGGTACCCAGTCGGGGTGCCAGGCGATCCGTTAAAACAGACTTTCCTGTCAATGTCCATGTTCGGGTACCCAGACACCGTAATGTTCGGTACGAACCGGAACATTTTTGACCGGGTTCCCTAATCCCAACTCACGACTCGTAGATGAAGCTTTTTCATATCTTTTTATTCCATAAAAAATCACTGATTCCAAAGATTATTCTACAATGTGAAGGACGCTGAGCCCAAGATCCTCCTGGATGCCTCCCTCACCACACAACGTTTCTGCAGACTGTGCCCCTTACTCATGGAAGCAGATACCCACTGCATAATTGGATCCATCATGTGGCTGATACCACTGGATCAGAACAGATCTCTATAATGGATCCATCGTGTGGCTAAGGTGTATGAGGAGGTTCTGCAGCAGCTGAGGTATATTAGGAGGTTCTGCAGCAGCTGAGGTATAATAGGAGGTTCTGCAGCAGCTGAGGTGTATTCGGAGGTTCTGCAGCGGCTGAGGTGTATTAAGAGGTTCTGCAGCAGCTGAGGTGTATTCGGAGGTTCTGCAGCGGCTGAGATGTATTAGGAGGTTCTGCAGCAGCTGAGGTGTATTAGGAGGTTCTGCAGCGGCTGAGGTGTATTAGGAGGTTCTGCAGCAGCTGAGGTGTATTAGGAGGTTCTGCAGCAGCTGAGGTGTATTAGGAGGTTCTGCAGCAGCTGAGGTGTATTAGGAGGTTCTGCAGCAGCTGAGGTGTATTAGGAGGTTCTGCAGCAGCTGAGGTGTATTAGGAGGTTCTGCAGCAGCTGAGGTGTATTAGGAGGTTCTGCAGCAGCTGAGGTGTATTAGGAGGTTCTGCAGCAGCTGAGGTGTGTATTAGGAGGTTCTGCAGCAGCTGAGGTGTATTAGGAGGTTCTGCAGCAGCTGAGGGTGTATTAGGAGGTTCTGCAGCAGCTGAGGTGTATTAGGAGGTTCTGCAGCAGCTGAGGGTGTATTAGGAGGTTCTGCAGCAGCTGAGGTGTATTAGGAGGTTCTGCAGCAGCTGAGGTGTATTAGGAGGTTCTGCAGCAGCTGAGGTGTATTAGGAGGTTCTGCAGCAGCTGAGGTGTATTAGGAGGTTCTGCAGCAGCTGAGGTGTATTAGGAGGTTCTGCAGCAGCTGAGGTGTATTAGGAGGTTCTGCAGCGGCTGAGGTGTATTAGGAGGTTCTGCAGCGGCTGAGGTGTATTAGGAGGTTCTGCAGCAGCTGAGGTGTATTAGGAGGTTCTGCAGCAGCTGAGGTGTATTAGGAGGTTCTGCAGCAGCTGAGGTGTATTAGGAGGTTCTGCAGCAGCTGAGGTGTATTAGGAGGTTCTGCAGCAGCTGAGGTGTATTAGGAGGTTCTGCAGCAGCTGAGGTGTATTAGGAGGTTCTGCAGCGGCTGAGGTGTATTAGGAGGTTCTGCAGCAGCTGAGGTGTATTAGGAGGTTCTGCAGCAGCTGAGGGTGTATTAGGAGGTTCTGCAGCGGCTGAGGTGTATTAGGAGGTTCTGCAGCGGCTGAGGTGTATTAGGAGGTTCTGCAGCAGCTGAGGTGTATTAGGAGGTTCTGCAGCAGCTGAGGTGTATTAGGAGGTTCTGCAGCGGCTGAGGTGTATTAGGAGGTTCTGCAGCAGCTGAGGTGTATTAGGAGGTTCTGCAGCAGCTGAGGTGTATTAGGAGGTTCTGCAGCAGCTGAGGTGTATTAGGAGGTTCTGCAGCAGCTGAGGTGTATTAGGAGGTTCTGCAGCAGCTGAGGTGTATTAGGAGGTTCTGCAGCAGCTGAGGTGTATTAGGAGGTTCTGCAGCAGCTGAGGTGTATTAGGAGGTTCTGCAGCAGCTGAGGGTGTATTAGGAGGTTCTGCAGCGGCTGAGGTGTATTAGGAGGTTCTGCAGCAGCTGAGGTGTATTAGGAGGTTCTGCAGCAGCTGAGGTGTATTAGGAGGTTCTGCAGCAGCTGAGGGTGTATTAGGAGGTTCTGCAGCAGCTGAGGTGTATTAGGAGGTTCTGCAGCAGCTGAGGTGTATTAGGAGGTTCTGCAGCAGCTGAGGTGTATTAGGAGGTTCTGCAGCAGCTGAGGTGTATTAGGAGGTTCTGCAGCAGCTGAGGTGTATTAGGAGGTTCTGCAGCAGCTGAGGGTGTATTAGGAGGTTCTGCAGCAGCTGAGGTGTATTAGGAGGTTCTGCAGCAGCTGAGGGTGTATTAGGAGGTTCTGCAGCAGCTGAGGTGTATTAGGAGGTTCTGCAGCGGCTGAGGTGTATTAGGAGGTTCTGCAGCAGCTGAGGTGTATTAGGAGGTTCTGCAGCAGCTGAGGTGTATTAGGAGGTTCTGCAGCAGCTGAGGTGTATTAGGAGGTTCTGCAGCAGCTGAGGTGTATTAGGAGGTTCTGCAGCAGCTGAGGTGTATTAGGAGGTTCTGCAGCAGCTGAGGGTGTATTAGGAGGTTCTGCAGCAGCTGAGGGTGTATTAGGAGGTTCTGCAGCAGCTGAGGGTGTATTAGGAGGTTCTGCAGCAGCTGAGGTGTATTAGGAGGTTCTGCAGCAGCTGAGGTGTATTAGGAGGTTCTGCAGCAGCTGAGGGTGTATTAGGAGGTTCTGCAGCAGCTGAGGGTGTATTAGGAGGTTCTGCAGCAGCTGAGGTGTATTAGGAGGTTCTGCAGCGGCTGAGGGTGTATTAGGAGGTTCTGCAGCAGCTGAGGTGTATTAGGAGGTTCTGCAGCAGCTGAGGTGTATTAGGAGGTTCTGCAGCAGCTGAGGTGTATTAGGAGGTTCTGCAGCAGCTGAGGTGTATTAGGAGGTTCTGCAGCAGCTGAGGGTGTATTAGGAGGTTCTGCAGCAGCTGAGGGTGTATTAGGAGGTTCTGCAGCAGCTGAGGTGTGTATTAGGAGGTTCTGCAGCAGCTGAGGGTGTATTAGGAGGTTCTGCAGCAGCTGAGGGTGTATTAGGAGGTTCTGCAGCAGCTGAGGGTGTATTAGGAGGTTCTGCAGCAGCTGAGGTGTATTAGGAGGTTCTGCAGCAGCTGAGGTGTATTAGGAGGTTCTGCAGCAGCTGAGGGTGTATTAGGAGGTTCTGCAGCAGCTGAGGTGTATTAGGAGGTTCTGCAGCGGCTGAGGTGTATTAGGAGGTTCTGCAGCAGCTGAGGGTGTATTAGGAGGTTCTGCAGCAGCTGAGGTGTATTAGGAGGTTCTGCAGCAGCTGAGGTGTATTAGGAGGTTCTGCAGCAGCTGAGGGTGTATTAGGAGGTTCTGCAGCAGCTGAGGGTGTATTAGGAGGTTCTGCAGCAGCTGAGGTGTGTATTAGGAGGTTCTGCAGCAGCTGAGGGTGTATTAGGAGGTTCTGCAGCAGCTGAGGTGTATTAGGAGGTTCTGCAGCAGCTGAGGGTGTATTAGGAGGTTCTGCAGCAGCTGAGGGTGTATTAGGAGGTTCTGCAGCAGCTGAGGTGTATTAGGAGGTTCTGCAGCAGCTGAGGTGTATTAGGAGGTTCTGCAGCAGCTGAGGGTGTATTAGGAGGTTCTGCAGCAGCTGAGGGTGTATTAGGAGGTTCTGCAGCAGCTGAGGTGTATTAGGAGGTTCTGCAGCAGCTGAGGTGTATTAGGAGGTTCTGCAGCAGCTGAGGTGTATTAGGAGGTTCTGCAGCAGCTGAGGTGTATTAGGAGGTTCTGCAGCAGCTGAGGTGTATTAGGAGGTTCTGCAGCAGCTGAGGGTGTATTAGGAGGTTCTGCAGCAGCTGAGGTGTATTAGGAGGTTCTGCAGCAGCTGAGGTGTATTAGGAGGTTCTGCAGCAGCTGAGGTGTATTAGGAGGTTCTGCAGCAGCTGAGGTGTATTAGGAGGTTCTGCAGCAGCTGAGGGTGTATTAGGAGGTTCTGCAGCAGCTGAGGTGTATTAGGAGGTTCTGCAGCGGCTGAGGTGTATTAGGAGGTTCTGCAGCAGCTGAGGTGTATTAGGAGGTTCTGCAGCAGCTGAGGTGTATTAGGAGGTTCTGCAGCAGCTGAGGTGTATTAGGAGGTTCTGCAGCAGCTGAGGTGTATTAGGAGGTTCTGCAGCAGCTGAGGTGTATTAGGAGGTTCTGCAGCGGCTGAGGGTGTATTAGGAGGTTCTGCAGCAGCTGAGGTGTATTAGGAGGTTCTGCAGCAGCTGAGGTGTATTAGGAGGTTCTGCAGCAGCTGAGGTGTATTAGGAGGTTCTGCAGCAGCTGAGGTGTATTAGGAGGTTCTGCAGCAGCTGAGGTGTATTAGGAGGTTCTGCAGCAGCTGAGGGTGTATTAGGAGGTTCTGCAGCAGCTGAGGTGTATTAGGAGGTTCTGCAGCGGCTGAGGGTGTATTAGGAGGTTCTGCAGCAGCTGAGGTGTATTAGGAGGTTCTGCAGCAGCTGAGGTGTATTAGGAGGTTCTGCAGCAGCTGAGGTGTATTAGGAGGTTCTGCAGCAGCTGAGGTGTATTAGGAGGTTCTGCAGCAGCTGAGGTGTATTAGGAGGTTCTGCAGCAGCTGAGGGTGTATTAGGAGGTTCTGCAGCAGCTGAGGTGTATTAGGAGGTTCTGCAGCAGCTGAGGTGTATTAGGAGGTTCTGCAGCAGCTGAGGTGTATTAGGAGGTTCTGCAGCAGCTGAGGTGTATTAGGAGGTTCTGCAGCAGCTGAGGTGTATTAGGAGGTTCTGCAGCAGCTGAGGGTGTATTAGGAGGTTCTGCAGCAGCTGAGGTGTATTAGGAGGTTCTGCAGCAGCTGAGGTGTATTAGGAGGTTCTGCAGCAGCTGAGGTGTATTAGGAGGTTCTGCAGCAGCTGAGGTGTATTAGGAGGTTCTGCAGCAGCTGAGGTGTATTAGGAGGTTCTGCAGCAGCTGAGGGTGTATTAGGAGGTTCTGCAGCAGCTGAGGGTGTATTAGGAGGTTCTGCAGCAGCTGAGGTGTATTAGGAGGTTCTGCAGCAGCTGAGGGTGTATTAGGAGGTTCTGCAGCAGCTGAGGTGTATTAGGAGGTTCTGCAGCAGCTGAGGTGTATTAGGAGGTTCTGCAGCAGCTGAGGGTGTATTAGGAGGTTCTGCAGCAGCTGAGGTGTATTAGGAGGTTCTGCAGCAGCTGAGGGTGTATTAGGAGGTTCTGCAGCAGCTGAGGTGTGTATTAGGAGGTTCTGCAGCAGCTGAGGGTGTATTAGGAGGTTCTGCAGCAGCTGAGGGTGTATTAGGAGGTTCTGCAGCAGCTGAGGGTGTATTAGGAGGTTCTGCAGCAGCTGAGGTGTATTAGGAGGTTCTGCAGCAGCTGAGGGTGTATTAGGAGGTTCTGCAGCAGCTGAGGTGTGTATTAGGAGGTTCTGCAGCAGCTGAGGTGTATTAGGAGGTTCTGCAGCAGCTGAGGTGTATTAGGAGGTTCTGCAGCAGCTGAGGTGTATTAGGAGGTTCTGCAGCAGCTGAGGTGTATTAGGAGGTTCTGCAGCAGCTGAGGTGTATTAGGAGGTTCTGCAGCAGCTGAGGTGTATTAGGAGGTTCTGCAGCAGCTGAGGTGTATTAGGAGGTTCTGCAGCAGCTGAGGTGTATTAGGAGGTTCTGCAGCAGCTGAGGTGTGTATTAGGAGGTTCTGCAGCAGCTGAGGTGTATTAGGAGGTTCTGCAGCAGCTGAGGTGTATTAGGAGGTTCTGCAGCAGCTGAGGTGTGTATTAGGAGGTTCTGCAGCGGCTGAGGTGTATTAGGAGGTTCTGCAGCAGCTGAGGTGTATTAGGAGGTTCTGCAGCAGCTGAGGTGTATTAGGAGGTTCTGCAGCAGCTGAGGTGTATTAGGAGGTTCTGCAGCAGCTGAGGTGTATTAGGAGGTTCTGCAGCAGCTGAGGTGTATTAGGAGGTTCTGCAGCAGCTGAGGTGTATTAGGAGGTTCTGCAGCAGCTGAGGTGTATTAGGAGGTTCTGCAGCAGCTGAGGTGTATTAGGAGGTTCTGCAGCAGCTGAGGTGTATTAGGAGGTTCTGCAGCAGCTGAGGTGTATTAGGAGGTTCTGCAGCAGCTGAGGTGTATTAGGAGGTTCTGCAGCAGCTGAGGTGTATTAGGAGGTTCTGCAGCAGCTGAGGTGTATTAGGAGGTTCTGCAGCAGCTGAGGTGTATTAGGAGGTTCTGCAGCAGCTGAGGTGTGTATTAGGAGGTTCTGCAGCAGCTGAGGTGTATTAGGAGGTTCTGCAGCAGCTGAGGTGTATTAGGAGGTTCTGCAGCAGCTGAGGTGTATTAGGAGGTTCTGCAGCAGCTGAGGTGTATTAGGAGGTTCTGCAGCAGCTGAGGTGTATTAGGAGGTTCTGCAGCAGCTGAGGTGTATTAGGAGGTTCTGCAGCAGCTGAGGTGTATTAGGAGGTTCTGCAGCAGCTGAGGTGTATTAGGAGGTTCTGCAGCAGCTGAGGTGTATTAGGAGGTTCTGCAGCAGCTGAGGTGTATTAGGAGGTTCTGCAGCAGCTGAGGGTGTATTAGGAGGTTCTGCAGCAGCTGAGGGTGTATTAGGAGGTTCTGCAGCAGCTGAGGTGTATTCGGAGGTTCTGCAGCGGCTGAGGTATAATAGGAGGTTCTGCAGCGGCTGAGGGGTGTATTAGGAGGTTCTGCAGCGGCTGAGGGGTGTATTAGGAGGTTCTGCAGCGGCTGAGGGGTGTATTAGGAGGTTCTGCAGCGGCTGAGGGGTGTATTAGGAGGTTCTGCAGCAGCTGAGGTGTATTAGGAGGTTCTGCAGCAGCTGAGGTGTATTAGGAGGTTCTGCAGCAGCTGAGGTGTATTAGGAGGTTCTGCAGCAGCTGAGGTGTATTAGGAGGTTCTGCAGCAGACACCCTATAGCGGTATTCACACTGCTCTGTAGACAGTCTTCCGTTTTACGCTGGCGGCGGTTCTTACTGGACTCGGGGATGTGTAGTGCGGTTTTCTATGCGGTTCCATTATGGATTTACCTGAGGGACAGGAAGGTGATGTGAACAGTGACTTACACCACCAGCACCCAGAGGGCGATCCCCACAGACAGCAGACACTGCCAGCCTGAACTCCTCTGAGTGATATGGGGGCGTCCCCCGCTGGATGCTGCCACTGGGAGGGCACAGACCCGTTTAACCCTTTCCAGCACACTCTTCTTTGCCCACTTCTCAGTCACTTCCCTTTTCCTGCCGCTTTCAGCGGATTTCCCTCAGGACGGCTCCTGCAGCTCATTACATCCCGCGGAAACTGTCAGAACTCAGGAGGAAAAGAGGGAAAACAGCATCGAGTCCTCCGGGGAGAATCAGAGCGGAAACCAGACGCATCAGAGGCGGGAAATCCGGGGAGAAAGAGCGGTAAACTCCAAACCACCAGCGCTTCTGAGCTCAGCCAATCAGAGCGGGAGGGCGGGGCCGGCAGTTACAAGACAACCGTGCTAGGATCCTACCGGAGGAGACTGAAGGGTTAATCAGTCCCTGAGCTGCGGGGGCGGAGCAATGGAGACAGTCAGTGATGGAGAAGCTAATGAGCGGCGCTGGGCGTGGCTTATTTTGCGTCTACAGGTCACATGACCCGCTCCTCCAGTAGAACAGCGCGCAGTCAGCAGCAGCTCATTTGCATGGCCTGTGTATAAATACCGCTGCTGTGGGTGGAGGAGGACAGACGAGATCTTCTCACTCTAGAAACGCGTCTTCTTTCAGCATGCCCGACCCCGCCAAGTCCGCCCCAGCACCCAAGAAGGGCTCCAAGAAAGCCGTGACCAAGGCTACGAAGAAGGACGGCAAGAAGCGGAGGAAGAGCCGGAAGGAGAGCTATGCCATCTACGTCTACAAGGTGCTGAAGCAGGTCCACCCCGACACCGGCATCTCCTCCAAGGCCATGGGCATCATGAACTCCTTCGTCAACGACATCTTCGAGCGCATCGCAGGGGAAGCCTCCCGCCTGGCTCACTACAACAAGCGCTCCACCATCACCTCCCGGGAGATCCAGACCGCCGTGCGCCTGCTGCTGCCCGGAGAGCTGGCCAAGCACGCCGTCTCCGAGGGCACCAAGGCCGTCACCAAGTACACCAGCGCCAAGTGACCTCCTCCTCCCCCCGAACCCAAAGGCTCTTCTCAGAGCCGCCACCTTCTCTAGGACGGAGCTGCCGCACAGTGTGAACATAGGGAAGCCGCATGTCCGAGGCGCCGCCCTCACAGCTCTGCTTCTACAAGGGGATTGTTCCCTCATTATAGCCCGCACTGAGGAGGATGGGGGGAGTGGTGATCAGGCAGTGAGGAGGATGAGGGGAGTAGTGATCGTACACTGAGGAGGATGGGAGAAGTAGTGATTGGGCACTGAGGAGGATGAGGGAGTAGTGATCAGATACTGAGGAGGATGGGAGAAGTAGTGATTGGGCAGTGAGGAGGATGAGGGAGTAGTAGTGATTGGGCAGCGAGGAGGATGAGGGAGTAGTGATCGGACACTGAGGAGGGTGGGGGAGTAGTGATCGGGCAGTGAGGAGGATGAGGGAGTAGTGTTCGGATACTGAGGGGGGTGTAGAGATCGGGTACTGAGGAGGATGAGTACAGGTAGTGATCAGATACTCAAGAGGATGGGGAGAGTAGTGATCGGACACTGAGGAGGATGGGAGAAGTAGTGATTGGGCAGCGAGGAGGATGAGGGGAGTAGTGATTGGGCAGTGAGGGGGATGCGGGAGTAGTGATCGGGGAGCGAGGATGATGAGGAGAGTAGCGATCGGGCACTGAGGAGGATGAGGAGAGTAGTGATCGGATACTGAGGAGGATGGGGAGAGTAGTGATCGGATACTGAGGAGGATGGGGAGTAGTGATTGGGCAGTGAGGAGGATGGGGAGTAGTGATCGGGCAGTGGGGGGAGTAGTGATCGGGGAGCGAGGATGATGGGGAGAGTAGTGATCGGGCACTGAGGAGGATGAGGAAGTAGTGATAGGACACTGAGGAGGATGGGGGAGTAGTGATCGGGCACTGAGGGGGATGGGGGAGTAGTGATCGGATACTGAGGATGATGGGGTTGTAGTGATCGGACACTGAGGAGGATGGGGGAGTAGTGATCAGATACTGAGGAGGATGGGTAGAGTTGTGATCGGATACTCCGGAGGATGATGTAGTGGGACATGGCGGAGAATGCGGGGACGGAAGGGAAGAGCAGGGAGAAGGGGCGCAGGGTGCGGTCGGTGCCGCGGGGGTATAAGGGCTGATTCCCGCTCCTGCAGCCGCTCTTCCACAGACATCAGGGGGGGGGAGCTTCGTCATCTGCATACAGGGAGGAGTCTCAGGGCGGCCGGCGATTGGTGGAGAGAATGGGCGTGCCCTCACTATAATTTTCAGATTATCTGCTCCCTCATTGGCTGCAGCATTTGGCGCCGAAAACTGGGTTTGGATTCAGCCAATCACCGAGGAGCCCTCCCTGCTCCTCCGGGTATAAGAGGTGACTGCAGAGGCGGCTGTCAGTCAGTCTGTACGGAGAAGAGCAGCAGAGATGTCTGGACGCGGCAAACAAGGAGGCAAAGTCCGGGCTAAGGCCAAGACCCGCTCCTCCCGGGCAGGGCTCCAGTTCCCGGTCGGCCGTGTGCACAGGCTCCTCCGCAAGGGCAACTACGCCGAGAGGGTGGGCGCCGGCGCTCCCGTCTACTTGGCCGCCGTGCTCGAGTACCTCACCGCCGAGATCCTGGAGCTGGCTGGCAATGCCGCCCGCGACAACAAGAAGACCCGCATCATCCCCGTCACCTGCAGCTGGCCGTGCGCAACGACGAGGAGCTCAACAGGCTGCTGGGCGGAGTCACCATCGCCCAGGGAGGCGTCCTGCCCAACATCCAGGCCGTGCTGCTGCCCAAGAAGACCGAGAGCAGCAAGCCGGCCAAGAGCAAGTGAGCCCGGCTCACCCCGAACCAACGGCTCTTCTGAGAGCCCCCACATGGTCCGTACAACAGAGCCGGCACTGCCGATGGTCCAGTCCTCGCATAGGGGCGCTTACCGCTCCTGACATGCGGGGAGCACGGGCAGACACTGCTGCTGTGGAGGGTTCCCCCCCATGTGTGTGTAATGGACTGCTCCTCCACGGACCGGACGGTGACCGAGCGGGAATTTCAAAAGCAAGAGATCAGCCGATGACTCTATAGCCCCGCCCCCAGGACCTTCCTACCGGAGAAGGGGAGAACAGTCCTGTGTTCACACCGGGTTCCCGGGATAGAGCGCACGATCCCCCCACACACATAGTACACTCAGCGGAGCCGCCCTCATCCTATAAGCGGGAATTTCAAAAGCCAGAGATCAGCCAATGAACAAAACGCGCTCTATAGCCCCGCCCCCATCGTCAATTCAGTATTAACCCCTCAGTGGCTTTCCTGCCGCAGTACAGTTTTGTGTTCACACTCGGCTCCATGTCCGCTCCGGTGTCCAGACATAGAGCGCACGACCCCCGGTCCCTGCCCCTCATTGCCCTATCAGAAATAGTAATGGGGGGTGGGACTGAACCGCCTCAGAGTGTCAGGCAGAGGTCTGTGTGTATATAGTCCTCCACTAACTCCCGGCACACACAGGGTTAACCAGCCCTCAGCTCCTAGTGTGGCCCCTCTAGTACAGCGTGAAGCCAGCAGGAGCTCAGGATTAACCCCTCAGTGGCGGGGACTGCTCCTCCCCAGCAGGGGGGCGCTGAGCGCAGGCGGAATTGCAGCTTCTCCCGGGAAGACGTGGGCGGCTCTGAGAAGAGCCTTTGTGCTGTGAGGACGGAGGCGCCATTAACCCCCGAAGCCGTAGAGAGTGCGGCCCTGGCGCTTGAGCGCGTAGACCACGTCCATGGCGGTGACGGTCTTCCTCTTGGCGTGCTCGGTGTAGGTGACGGCGTCCCGGATGACGTTCTCCAGGAAGACTTTCAGCACCCCGCGAGTCTCCTCATAGATGAGGCCGGAGATGCGCTTGACGCCTCCCCTGCGAGCTAGACGGCGGATGGCGGGCTTGGTGATGCCCTGGATGTTATCACGGAGCACCTTCCTGTGCCGCTTGGCGCCGCCTTTACCGAGCCCTTTCCCTCCTTTACCGCGACCAGACATCTTCCAGTGTGAACAGAAAGCAGTGACTGCTCAGCCCAGAGCCCTCCTTTATATGGAGCGTGGGCGGACCGGGAGGAGAACTGCACGGAGAGGACGCCTTTCTGCTCATGAATTCCAGGCCCCGCCCTCCCGCTCTGATTGGCTGAGCTCAGAAGAGCTGGTGGTTTTTATTTTCCAACCTCCACATTATATTACAGACTCCCTATCATATTACCATCCGCCAAGTGACCTCCTCCCCCCACTCCCCGAACCCAAAGGGTCTTCTCAGAGCCCCCACCCCGTCTCCGGCAGAGCTCTACACCACAGTCTGCTCCACCTGTGTTATAATAACCAGACACTAACTACACCGCAGTCTGCTCCACCTGTGTTATAATAACCGGACACTGTAACTACACCACAGTCTGCTCCACCTGTGTTATAATAACCAGACACTGTAACTACACCACAGTCTGCTCCACCTGTGTTATAATAACCAGACACTGTAACTACACCACAGTCTGCTCCACCTGTGTTATAATAACCAGACACTGTAACTACACCACAGTCTGCTCCACCTGTGTTATAATAACCAGACACTGTAACTACACCACAGTCTGCTCCACCTGTGTTATAATAACCAGACACTGTAACTACACCACAGTCTGCTCCACCTGTGTTATAATAACCAGACACTGTAACTACACCACAGTCTGCTCCACCTGTGTTATAATAACCAGACACTGTAACTACACCACAGTCTGCTCCACCTGTGTTATAATAACCAGACACTGTAACTACACCACAGTCTGCTCCACCTGTGTTATAATAACCAGACACTGTAACTACACCACAGTCTGCTCCACCTGTGTTATAATAACCAGACACTGTAACTACACCACAGTCTGCTCCACCTGTGTTATAATAACCAGACACTGTAACTACACCACAGTCTGCTCCACCTGTGTTATAATAACCAGACACTGTAACTACACCACAGTCTGCTCCACCTGTGTTATAATAACCAGACACTGTAACTACACCACAGTCTGCTCCACCTGTGTTATAATAACCAGACACTGTAACTACACCACAGTCTGCTCCACCTGTGTTATAATAACCAGACACTGTAACTACACCACAGTCTGCTCCACCTGTGTTATAATAACCAGACACTGTAACTACACCACAGTCTGCTCCACCTGTGTTATAATAACCAGACACTGTAACTACACCACAGTCTGCTCCACCTGTGTTATAATAACCAGACACTGTAACTACACCACAGTCTGCTCCACCTGTGTTATAATAACCAGACACTGTAACTACACCACAGTCTGCTCCACCTGTGTTATAATAACCAGACACTGTAACTACACCACAGTCTGCTCCACCTGTGTTATAATAACCAGACACTGTAACTACACCACAGTCTGCTCCACCTGTGTTATAATAACCAGACACTGTAACTACACCACAGTCTGCTCCACCTGTGTTATAATAACCAGACACTGTAACTACACCACAGTCTGCTCCACCTGTGTTATAATAACCAGACACTGTAACTACACCACAGTCTGCTCCACCTGTGTTATAATAACCAGACACTGTAACTACACCACAGTCTGCTCCACCTGTGTTATAATAACCAGACACTGTAACTACACCACAGTCTGCTCCACCTGTGTTATAATAACCAGACACTGTAACTACACCACAGTCTGCTCCACCTGTGTTATAATAACCAGACACTGTAACTACACCACAGTCTGTTCCACCTGTGTTATAATAACCAGACACTGTAACTACACCACAGTCTGCTCCACCTGTGTTATAATAACCGGACACTGTAACTACACCACAGTCTGCTCCACCCTTGAATTGAGCGGGAAAAGATCCAAGGGAAGAGCCGGTAGAGGAAGCGCCGCCCTCCGCTCTGATTGGCTGAACACAGTCGTTGGGCAGTTTGAATTTCCCGCCTCTGCTCGCAGGGCTTTTCCCGCTTCTAACGCGGCTGCTTTCTGCTCTCACTGCCCCCGGCAGCAGGAGAAGCGGATGATCCGAGCAGTGTAGAGCACGGGCAGAGCGGAGGACGGCTCTTGTGGCCCCTGAGGGCGGGTATGGCACACAGGGAGGCTCGGGCTGCACTGGTCGGCATAGAGCACTCGGGGACGGTCAGCGGGCCATGCGGCCAGAGAAGGAGCCTTCCACGGAGGGTTAGCCTGCACGCAGACTCCACTGACCAGCGCTGTGCGGGAGCAGCGAGGATCGGGACGTGCGGGGGCCACGCTCCAGGAGGTGGAGGCGGTAGAGGCACGGACAGGGAGCGCTGAGGCGAACAGCGGCCGAGGAATGAGCTCGTCTGAAGGAATACTTGGCGGCTCTGAGAAGAGCCTTTGTGCGGTGGCCGCTGAGGCGGGATCTAAGCCCTCTCTCCGCGGATCCTGCGGGCCAGCTGGATGTCTTTGGGCATAATGGTGACCCGCTTGGCGTGGATGGCGCACAGGTTTGTGTCCTCGAAGAGCCCGACCAGGTAAGCCTCGCTGGCTTCCTGCAGGGCCATGACCGCTGAGCTCTGGAAGCGAAGGTCGGTCTTAAAGTCCTGGGCGATCTCTCTCACCAGGCGCTGGAAGGGCAGCTTCCGGATGAGCAGCTCGGTGGACTTCTGGTAGCGGCGGATTTCCCGGAGAGCGACGGTCCCTGGACGGTAGCGGTGAGGCTTCTTGACTCCGCCAGTGGCGGGGCGCTCTTCCTGGCCGCCTTAGTGGCCAGCTGCTTGCGGGGAGCTTTCCCGCCGGTGGACTTACGAGCGGTCTGCTTGGTTCTGGCCATCGCGGTGTACAGAGACTGCGCAGCTAAAAGTGTGAGAGAGAGCGCGGGCAGCAGAGCATTTATAGACCTGGCCTCGTCATGATTGGCTCAGATAAGACACACCCCTACATTCTATTGGCTTATTCGTACAAGGTCGAGCCCGCCAAAACCCATTGTGCCGTCCGCCACCAATCACCGCTCAGAGGGGCGGAGCCCATACCCTTTCCGCCACTCTCAGCTGGTGGGCGGGACTCCGCGTTATGAGACCCCTCCCATTGGGGGAGCGCAGACTCAGGAGCCTCTGCTGCGGTCCAGGCTCCGGCTTATCCGATGTCTGTACCGGAGTTTCTATCTCGTTCCTCCCCGTCCGCAGAGACATCTACACGGCGCTGGACGGTGCAGCCCCCTCATCAGTCTTCCTTAGGGGCTGCAGTGTTCTTCTAGCTCCCACCTCGGTACAATCCCTCCTCCCGCACACAGACACACGGTGCCGCTTATGATGCTGACAGCGCCCCTGAGGCCGGAGAGGGGACACTGTGTCGCTGTTATTGGAGCCCCCCTCCCTCCGCTCTCAGTAAGCTCGGAGTCTCAGGGCCCCGTCCTTCTCCCGGGTCTGAGCCCTCGGTGACTGGGCGGCTCCTATGGAGGCCCGGGTACAGCGCGGCTCTAAGCGCCCAGCCTGCTGCTAGACTGGAGAGGCCGATGCTACAGCTCTGCCGGGGAGGAGGTGGGGGCTCTGAGAAGAGCCTTTGTTGGAGAAGGGCCGGGCGGCTCCCTCTATTTCTTGGCCGCGCTCTTCTTGGCCGGACTCTTGGCCGCTTTGGGTTTGGCTGCCTTCTTGGCCGGACTCTTGGCCGCTTTCTTGGGCTTGGGGGCCGCCTTGGGCTTCTTAGGACTCTTGGCCGCTTTCCTGGCGGCGGCTGCTGCCGGCTTCTTGGCCTTTTTCGGGCTCTTGGCCGCGGTCGGAGCCTTCTTGGGCTTCTTCGGTGACTTGGCGGCAGGTTTCTTGGCAGCAGCAGCGGCTTTCTTGGGCTTAGCCGCCGGCTTCTTCTTGGCCGCTGGGTCCTTGGTCTCCTGCTGCTTCTTGTTGAGCTTGAAGGAGCCGGAGGCGCCGCTGCCCTTCACCTGGGTGAGGGTCCCCTTGGTGACCAGAGCCCTGATGGCCAGCTTGAGGCGGCTGTTGTTCTTGTCTACATCGTATCCTCCGGCAGCCAGAGCCTTCTTCAGTGCGGCCAGAGACACCCCGCTGCGCTCCTTGGAGGCGGACACGGCTGTGACGAGGAGCTCGGACACGCTGGGACCGGACGGCTTCTTGCTTTTCTTGGCGCCCCCTGCAGCGGCGGATTTCTTCGGCTGCTTTTTGGCTTTGGCGGCCGGTTCAGCAGAAGGGGGAGCGGCGGCTGCTGGCGCGGTCTCTGCCATCGTGTGACGCGTGAAACAAGTGCAAGAAACGTGAAGAGAGAAATACTGAGGACGGAGACAGCGGCGCCTCTTATATGGACAGCGGCGGCCACTGATTGGCTGCTGAGCTACAGCGGCGGCCACTGATTGGCTGCTGAGATACAGCGGAGGCCACTGATTGGCTGCTGAGCTGCATCGTCCCGCGCTCTGATTGGCTGCTGAGCTGCATCGTCCCGGGCTCTGATTGGCTGACACCACTCACGGGTCCTGCTTTGAGCCCGAGGGCCGCTCTCCCCCTGTGCTTCCCTGCCGGCTAAGACCGGACAGGAGAGCCCGCCTTCTCCTCCCCCACATCTCCCCTAAGCGCTTCCAGCCGTCCGGGGCGGAGGTGCTGGCGAGGAGCCGACGGGAGGCCCCGGGATACCGGTGGATCTGGGACAGGACTCCACTGCGGTGGCTCGTCCCCTCTCTTCCCGGCCCTTGTCCCCATCCCAGGGCTCTTTACCACAACGTGGAGCTGCAGGGAGCCCAGAAGGGTAACACAGGCGGCGGCCTCCGCTCCCTGCCAGATCCCCGGCCTGTAATCCATCTGCTGCCCGCCAGAAAGGCCTCTACACCGGGGCAGGAGGTCACAAGCTGCCGCTCAACTGCCAGAAAGGAGATGGGGAGGAGGACCCCGGGAGACCCCGCTACACACAGGGTAGATGCTAGAGTGGAGTTGTTAGAAGAGGTCTGTGACGTCACTGGTCACATGATCCTTCTTGGTCACATGGTCAAGTGTGGGAAGTGCTTATAAATCCAGACTGCAGGAGCTTGTGAAGTAGGAGGAGCTGTGTGTGCCTGGATGTGCTGCAGACCTAGAGTCCATGGGAGAGCATACATGAGGAGGCATGTGGTGTATTCTGGGGACATGAGGGTGCAGATCTATGGGGGGGGGGTCAATCTGTGAGGGGGGGGGCACGTGGTGTATTTTTGCAAAACTTGTAATTTTTTAATATGCAAGTCTGTAGTTATTGTATAAAACGAAATTGTTACCAACATTTCAGAACTAACACTTTATTAATGACGGTTTCTCCCTTTTTTCTCTTTGGTTTTGGGGCTGAAAATAGACGACCGGATTCTATTCCTGGTCTCTCAGAACATGTCAGCAATTCCCATGAAGGTGCGGCCGTGTTCTCGGATATACCGTCTCTTACATGAAGGTGCGGTCGTGTTCTCAGATATACCGTCTCTTACATGAAGGTGCGGTCGTGTTCTCGGATATACCGTCTCTTACATGAAGGTGCGGTCGTGTTCTCGGATATACCGTCTCTTACATGAAGGTGCGGTCGTGTTCTCGGATATACCGTCTCTTACATGAAGGTGCGGTCGTGTTCTCGGATATACCGTCTCTTACATGAAGGTGCGGTCGTGTTCTCGGATATACCGTCTCTTACATGAAGGTGCGGTCGTGTTCTCGGATATACCGTCTCTTACATGAAGGTGCGGTCGTGTTCTCAGATATACCGTCTCTTACATGAAGGTGCGGTCGTGTTCTCAGATATACCGCCTCTTACATGAAGGTGCGGTCGTGTTCTCGGATATACCGCCTCTTACATGAAGGTGCGGTCGTGTTCTCGGATATACCGTCTCTTACATGAAGGTGCGGTCGTGTTCTCGGATATACCGCCTCTTACATGAAGGTGCGGTCGTGTTCTCGGATATACCGTCTCTTACATGAAGGTGCGGTCGTGTTCTCGGATATACCGTCTCTTACATGAAGGTGCGGTCGTGTTCTCGGATATACCGTCTCTTACATGAAGGTGCGGTCGTGTTCTCGGATATACCGCCTCTTACATGAAGGTGCGGTCGTGTTCTCGGATATACCGTCTCTTACATGAAGGTGCGGTCGTGTTCTCGGATATACCGTCTCTTACATGAAGGTGCGGTCGTGTTCTCAGATATACCGTCTCTTACATGAAGGTGCGGTCGTGTTCTCGGATATACCGCCTCTTACATGAAGGTGCGGTCGTGTTCTCGGATATACCGCCTCTTACATGAAGGTGCGGTCGTGTTCTCGGATATACCGTCTCTTACATGAAGGTGCGGTCGTGTTCTCGGATATACCGTCTCTTACATGAAGGTGCGGTCGTGTTCTCGGATATACCGTCTCTTACATGAAGGTGCGGTCGTGTTCTCGGATATACCGTCTCTTACATGAAGGTGCGGTCGTGTTCTCGGATATACCGTCTCTTACATGAAGGTGCGGTCGTGTTCTCGGATATACCGTCTCTTACATGAAGGTGCGGTCGTGTTCTCGGATATACCGTCTCTTACATGAAGGTGCGGTCGTGTTCTCGGATATACCGCCTCTTACATGAAGGTGCGGTCGTGTTCTCGGATATACCGTCTCTTACATGAAGGTGCGGTCGTGTTCTCGGATATACCGTCTCTTACATGAAGGTGCGGTCGTGTTCTCGGATATACCGTCTCTTACATGAAGGTGCGGTCGTGTTCTCGGATATACCGTCTCTTACATGACAGACGCCCTGCAGCTATATCTATGCACACATGACAAATGGTATTTATTAAAAAGTTTTTAAATAAAGGATATATTTAATAAATCAAGTATGTGACTTTTTAATTTTCTTGTGTGTATATACACTAAGGGATCGCTTGACTTTGGGGGGGTCATTCTCGCATATCTCTGGACCCTAAACGTGGTGTCTGGCAAACACTGTGCTTTATTGCGGCATATCCATGTGATCATAACGGTACAAAATAATCTCCTGCCCGTCCTGGCGCTACCTATACAACATCTGCCCCTACCTTACAGTGTGTGAGCACATATGGCTTTCTCACCCTCACAGTCCTGTAAACTACAGGCCAGGTCCCTGTTCAGTACCTTTGGGAAGGGGGAGGGGGGTTGTGGTAGTAGTCCTCCCAACTCTGACCCTAGGGACCCTTCCACTGCAGGTGTCACGGCGTTTCCCCCCCAAACCCACGGGCCTCACTTAGGTGAGGGAACCTGTAAAGGATTAGGGGTGTGGACTGAGAGTCTCCCGCTACCAACCTGACTCCCAGTCCAAAGAAATCCAGCCCTGACAACTTTAACCAATCTCCAGCAGCTATGCCTTACTGAAGCAGCACTTTTCTGGATTTCAGCTTCCTCACCCAGAAACTGAACCACCGGGTGAGATCCACCCCCGCCCCAAGTTCACATCACCAAATATATATATCAAACTGCAATAGGGCCCATACAGAACACCTACATATTCTTCTGCCCACTACATGGTAACCAGAGCTCTGAACACTGGCAGGAATGGAGGGTGAGGTGGTAGAGGAGGCCGACTGCGCACCCGCCTCACACTACATTCCTATAACATTTTATGTGAAATCAAAGAAAATGGTGGATGAGGCTCTTTTCTATGGAAAGGTTTTTGATATCTGCAGCATGAAGACAAGCTTCGGATATCAAACACTCAGTGGCATCAGATTGCATAGAAAAAATATACAAGAAAATAATAAAGGTAAATTCTTAATAGTAAAACTATTTACTTAAATGAGAATGGAAGGTATTTAATAACCTCAAGAACAGGAGAACCTCTTCCCAACAACTCCTCCTTTCTAGCTGTATAGTTATTGGGCAGACCTCCTGCTAACAACTCCAGTCTAGCATGCTCCACGCTGCACAGGCCAGAATACCGAGACTAGAAGGGAGTTGTTAGGAGGTCCCGTAAACCGCCCCCCGGAGTCAGACATCTAGTCTGCTCACTAACTATGAAGCGGGCTAGAGTGGAGTTGTTGGGAGGCGGTTCTCCTGTTCTTGATATTAAAGTCTTTACATTCTCAAGTAAACTTTTTTTTAGAACAATGATTCCAGGAGGAGGAACTCCTTCTAAAAACTCTACAACTTATACTACTGGCTTCTGACCTCTACAGCTTATATTACTGATAGTAGAGGAGGACCTCCTTCTAACACCTCTACAGCTTATATTACTGATAGTAGAGGAGGACCTCCTTCTAACACCTCTACAGCTTATATTACTGATAATAGAGGAGGACCTCCTTCTAACACCTCTACAGCTTATATTACTGATAGTAGAGGAGGACCTCCATCTAACACCTCTACAGCTTATATTACTGATAGTAGAGGAGGACCTCCTTCTAACACCTCTACAGTTTATATTACTGATAGTAGAAGAGGACCTCCTTCTAACACCTCTACAGCTTATATTACTGATAATAGAGGAGGACCTCCTTCTAACACCTCTACAGCTTATATTACTGATAGTAGAGGAGGACCTCCTTCTAACACCTCTACAGCTTATATTACTGATAATAGAGGAGGACCTCCTTCTAACACCTCTACAGCTTATATTACTGATAGTAGAGGAGGACCTCCATCTAACACCTCTACAGCTTATATTACTGATAGTAGAGGAGGACCTCCATCTAACACCTCTACAGCGTATATTACTGATAATAGAGGAGGACCTCCTTCTAACACCTCTACAGCTTATATTACTGATAATAGAGGAGGACCTCCTTCTAACACCTCTACAGCTTATATTACTGATAATAGAGGAGGACCTCCTTCTAACACCTCTACAGCTTATATTACTGATAGTAGAGGAGGACCTCCTTCTAACACCTCTACAGCTTATATTACTGATAATAGAGGAGGACCTCCTCCTAACACCTCTACAGCTTATATTACTGATAATAGAGAAGGACCTCCTCCTAACACCTCTACAGCTTATATTACTGATAGTAGAGAAGGAACTCCTGCTAACAACTCCATTCTAATATATTACTGACTACAGAGTGTGGACCTCCTCCTAACAACTGCATGTTAGGGCCCATGCACACGAATGTCCCATGATAATACGAGTCTGGGACGGTAGTCTCGCGAGTGGCCCGACGTGCACTGCATTATAGTAAACTATAAAGCTATGCGCTCTGGGACATATGCCCTGCTCACGGACTGTATATCTCAGATGGCATATGTTTATGTGCATGGACCCTTATTAGAATAGTGGGTGAAATAAGGTCCTCCTTCTGGAGCCAGTAATATGGTAGAATAGGAATGTTAGAAGGAGGTCCTCCTCCTGGAGTCAGTAATCTAGCCTGTTCGCTATAGAATCAGCTAGAATGGAGTTATTAGAAGGAGGTCCTCCTCTATTATCAGTAATATAAGCTGCAGAGGTGTTAGATGGAGGTCCTCCTCTATTATCAATAATATAAGCTGTAGAGGTGTTAGAAGGAGGTCCTCCTCTATTATCAATAATATAAGCTGTAGAGGTGTTAGAAGGAGGTCCTCCTTTATTATCAGTAATATAAGCTGTAGAGGTGTTAGAAGGAGGTCCTCCTTTATTATCAGTAATATAAACTGTAGAGGTGTTAGATGGAGGTCCTCCTCTATAATCAGTAATATAAGCTGTAGAGGTGTTAGAAGGAGGTCCTCCTCTATTATCAGTAATATAAGCTGTAGAGGTGTTAGAAGGAGGTCCTCCTCTATTATCAATAATATAAGCTGTAGAGGTGTTAGAAGGAGGTCCTCTTCTACTATCAGTAATATAAGCTGTAGAGGTGTTAGATGGAGGTCCTCCTCTACTATCAGTAATATAAGCTGTAGAGGTGTTAGATGGAGGTCCTCCTCTACTATCAGTAATATAAGCTGTAGAGGTGTTAGAAGGAGGTCCTCCTCTATTATCAGTAATATAAGCTGTAGAGGTGTTAGAAGGAGGTCCTCCTCTACTATCAGTAATATAAGCTGTAGAGGTGTTAGAAGGAGGTCCTCCTCTACTATCAGTAATATAAGCTGTAGAGGTGTTAGAAGGAGGTCCTCCTCTACTATCAGTAATATAAGCTGTAGAGGTGTTAGAAGGAGGTCCTCCTCTATTATCAGTAATATAAGCTGTAGAGGTGTTAGAAGGAGGTCCTCCTCTATTATCAGTAATATAAGCTGTAGAGGTGTTAGAAGGAGGTCCTCCTCTATTATCAGTAATATAAGCTGTAGAGGTGTTAGAAGGAGGTCCTCCTCTATTATCAGTAATATAAGCTGTAGAGGTGTTAGAAGGAGGTCCTCCTCTACTATCAGTAATATAAGCTGTAGAGGTGTTAGAAGGAGGTCCTCCTCTATTATCAGTAATATAAGCTGTAGAGGTGTTAGAAGGAGGTCCTCCTCTACTATCAGTAATATAAGCTGTAGAGGTGTTAGAAGGAGGTCCTCCTCTATTATCAGTAATATAAGCTGTAGAGGTGTTAGAAGGAGGTCCTCCTCTATTATCAGTAATATAAGCTGTAGAGGTGTTAGAAGGAGGTCCTCCTCTATTATCAGTAATATAAGCTGTAGAGGTGTTAGAAGGAGGTCCTCCTCTATTATCAGTAATATAAGCTGTAGAGGTGTTAGAAGGAGGTCCTCCTCTACTATCAGTAATATAAGCTGTAGAGGTGTTAGAAGGAGGTCCTCCTCTATTATCAGTAATATAAGCTGTAGAGGTGTTAGAAGGAGGTCCTCCTCTATTATCAGTAATATAAGCTGTAGAGGTGTTAGAAGGAGGTCCTCCTCTATTATCAGTAATATAAGCTGTAGAGGTGTTAGAAGGAGGTCCTCCTCTACTATCAGTAATATAAGCTGTAGAGGTGTTAGAAGGAGGTCCTCCTCTATTATCAGTAATATAAGCTGTAGAGGTGTTAGAAGGAGGTCCTCCTCTACTATCAGTAATATAAGCTGTAGAGGTGTTAGAAGGAGGTCCTCCTCTATTATCAGTAATATAAGCTGTAGAGGTGTTAGAAGGAGGTCCTCCTCTATTATCAGTAATATAAGCTGTAGAGGTGTTAGAAGGAGGTCCTCCTCTATTATCAGTAATATAAGCTGTAGAGGTGTTAGAAGGAGGTCCTCCTCTATTATCAGTAATATAAGCTGTAGAGGTGTTAGAAGGAGGTCCTCCTCTACTATCAGTAATATAAGCTGTAGAGGTGTTAGAAGGAGGTCCTCCTCTACTATCAGTAATATAAGCTGTAGAGGTGTTAGAAGGAGGTCCTCCTCTACTATCAGTAATATAAGCTGTAGAGGTGTTAGAAGGAGGTCCTCCTCTATTATCAGTAATATAAGCTGTAGAGGTGTTAGAAGGAGGTCCTCCTCTATTATCAGTAATATAAGCTGTAGAGGTGTTAGAAGGAGGTCCTCCTCTATTATCAGTAATATAAGCTGTAGAGGTGTTAGAAGGAGGTCCTCCTCTATTATCAGTAATATAAGCTGTAGAGGTGTTAGAAGGAGGTCCTCCTCTATTATCAGTAATATAAGCTGTAGAGGTGTTAGAAGGAGGTCCTCCTCTATTATCAGTAATATAAGCTGTAGAGGTGTTAGAAGGAGGTCCTCCTCTATTATCAGTAATATAAGCTGTAGAGGTGTTAGAAGGAGGTCCTCCTCTATTATCAGTAATATAAGCTGTAGAGGTGTTAGAAGGAGGTCCTCCTCTATTATCAGTAATATAAGCTGTAGAGGTGTTAGAAGGAGGTCCTCCTCTATTATCAGTAATAGAAGCTGTAGAGCTGTTAGAAGGAGGTCCTCCTCTATTATCAGTAATATAAGCTGTAGAGGTGTTAGAAGGAGGTCCTCCTCTACTATCAGTAATATAAGCTGTAGAGGTGTTAGAAGGAGGTCCTCCTCTACTATCAGTAATATAAGCTGTAGAGGTGTTAGAAGGAGGTCCTCCTCTATTATCAGTAATATAAGCTGTAGAGGTGTTAGAAGGAGGTCCTCCTCTACTATCAGCAATATAAGCTGCAGAGTTGTTAGAAGGAGGTCCTCCTCCTGGAGTCAGTAATCTAGTCTTTTCTATACAGAGCAGGCTAGAATGGAGTGGGCAGAAGGAGGTCCTCCTGTATTTGCTGTGGCTTATTGAGTTCCTATTTTCTGTGAAGTCCTTAATCTAGTCGGCTGTGGCAAATAAAACTGTGAAATTAAAATACATGAAGGGTGTGCTCATGGTCGGTGTGGTTTTAGAAGTGGCATTTTGATTGACACTGTGTCTTGGCGGTGTTTTGTTGGCAAAACCACACAGCCATTAATGAGAGTGTTAACAAAAAATGGCAGTGCTGTGTGAACACAACTGTAAAACTCTGAATTTGATCATGTCGGCCTAGAATTACATCATTGGTGTAGGAAATGATAAATGAGCCGGGCCGGCCGGGCCACCCCTTCCCCGCCATTCCTCCTTATATAGAACTGGTGTAAGTGACTTGGAACGGGAAGAAGTCTCAGATATTGCCGCAAATCACCTTTGCGAAAAAATCTGCACCAAATATACACCAAAAGGTCGTATATATTTGAAAATAAATGACCTCTTAGTTCTTTTTCTATGTATTTGTGAAAACAAGCAGAACTGAATTTTTTCTATTGCATCGATAAAAATATATATGAAAAAATGATATAGGAAATTCATAAATGTAGTAAAACAGTTTCCTGAATTAAGAATGCAAAGAATTTAATAAGTAACATGAAGAACAGGAGGACCTCCTTCTAACAACTCCATTCTAGTCTCAACCCTACACACAGGGGCTGCCCGGCTTCTCCTGACTGTTTCCAGGACGGAAAGGCCTAGCAATCCTATTAACCCTTTCACTCACCATTCCGGTGCTGTCTGGCTGCCAGCATGGGTCGGGGGGGTGACCTGCCGAGAGGTGGTTCTCCTGGTAGGTAGTCCGGAGGAAGTCTCTAGAAGATGGCGGTCAGGACCGGAGAGCGCAGAGAGAGCGGCCGCCGGAGGACTCCACCCTGAGCCCCGGAGGAGCCGCATCCACAGAAGCCGCAGGAGACACCGCGCTCTTCTGCTCTCCATTTTCTGCCACCAAACATCCCTTCCCTTCCTCTGGCGGCTGCGGCGATCAGAACCGCAGGGGCCATGTGTGGTGGCCTGATGGGTGTAGTAGTTGGTACCCACCTTTCTGCAGCTCCCTGGCCCAGCGTGCAGTGACGGGAGGGCACCGGATTCCTTCCGGGCACTTCTGGTGTTGAGGGATCTTCCGCCGGATGTCGGTTGAGGAGCCCTTGGTGGTATGGCGTGAGGCGCCAACAGGCTCAGGTGATGTGCCAACAGGCTCAGGTGATGCGCCAACAGGCTCAGGTGATGCGCCAACAGGCTCAGGTGAGGCACTAACAGGCTCCGCTGAGGCACCAACAGGCTCAGGTGAGGCACTAACAGGCTCTGGTGAGGCAGTAACAGGCTCAGGTGAGGCTCCTGTGAGGCAGTAACAGGTGAGGCAGTAACAGGCTCTGGTGAGGCAGTAACAGGCTCTGGTGAGGCAGTAACAGGCTCTGGTGAGGCAGTAACAGGTGAGGCAGTAACAGGCTCTGGTGAGGCAGTAACAGGCTCTGGTGAGGCAGTAACAGGCTGTGGTGAGGCAGTAACAGGCTCTGTTGAGGCAGTAACAGGCTCAGGTGAGGCACTAACAGGCTCCTGTGAGGCACTAACAGGCTCAGGTGAGGCAGTAACAGGTGAGGCAGTAACAGGCTCAGGTGAGGCAGTTACAGGTGAGGCACTAACAGGCTCAGATGAGGCACTAACAGGCTCAGATGAGGCACTAACAGGTTCAGGTGAGGCAGTAACAGGCTCAGGTGAGGCAGTAACAGGCTCAGGTGAGGCACTAACAGGCTCCTGTGAGGCAGTAACAGGTGAGGCAGTAACAGGCTCAGGTGAGGCAGTAACAGGTGAGGCAGTAACAGGCTCAGATGAGGCACTAACAGGCTCAGGTGAAGCAGTAACAGGCTCAGATGAGGCACTAACAGGCTCAGGGGAGACAAATTAATAAATTGACAGATTTGAACTTACCTCTTGAACCTGGATTATGCCTCTTTCAACTGTTACCCGATAAAATCCCTAAACACACTATGAAACTACTTAGACATCTCCTGGCTGCAGCTCGCATACGTATCCCTACTTTATGGAAAGCTCCGCACCCTCCTTCCCATGCCTTATGGATAGATAAGGTAGACTCACTCTATAGGTTGGAAGAACTGGCCAGATGGGAGACACAGACACATAAAACCTTTCACGAAATATGGTCTCCATGGGCGTCATTTAGACGCTTCGACACTCATTCACAATGTGACAGTTTGCCATTGAGTTTGACTCGCTGGGCCCCCCCATCTCTCCTTCTCCTGTACCACCCCACCTCTTGTGTATCGCTGTATGTTTGTGCTTGTCTGTTCATACGTTGTTAATTGAAAACTCAATACACAAGGTATACTTGTCTTTGTAATATTGATCAACTCGCCGGAGAGGATCCTCTACAGCACTACTTGTCTTGACAACTTTATCACTTGCATTTCCTACACTATTTACGCTATAATCTTGTTACTTCTCCGCCTGCTTGATGTATGATGGCTATTACTGTATACCTCAGTTTTGTTATTGTTCGGATTATTATTATAAAATAATGAAAAGACCTTTGAAAAGGAGAGTTCCTTGGCGCACGTCCTTCCGCCGCCAAGGATCGCAGGGCATCATTCTTTGCCTCCTGTAGCCTCCTCCTCCTACTCGGCTTCCTCCTCCTACTCGGCTTCCACCAGCTCATCCCGTCAGCCACACACCTTCACCACCAACTTCAGCACAGCCCGGGGTAAACGTCAGCAGGCCATTCTGAAACTCTTATGTTTGGGGGACAGGCCCCACACCGCGCAGGAGTTGTGGCGGGGTATTGAACAACAGACCGACGAGTGGTTTCTGCCAGTGGGCCTCAAGCCCGGCCTGGTGGTGTGCGATAATGGGCGAAATCTCGTCGCAGCTCTGGGACTAGCCGGTTTGACGCACGTCCCTTGCCTGGCGCATGTGTTGAATTTTGTGGTGCAGAAGTTCATTCACAACTACCCCGACATGTCAGAGCTGCTGCATAAAGTGCGGGCCGTCTGTGCGCGCTTCCGGCGTTCACATCCTGCCGCTGCTCGCCTGTCTGCGCTACAGCGGAACTTCGGCCTTCCCGCTCACCGTCTCATATGCGACGTGCCCACCAGGTGGAACTCCACCTTACATATGCTGGAGAGACTGTGGCTCAGAGGGTGGGTTCCTGCACAAACAGAGGCCAGGTAAACAATTGTCCAGCCCGGGCACAGTTCTAGAGGAGGAGGAGAAGAAACCGTGTTCACAGCAGGGTGGCACCCAAAGCAACTCACGGCCATCACTGCAGCGTGTCTGGGGGAATACCGTGTACACAGACGATACACCTCCCATAGAGGACAGCTTGTCCTTACCTCTGGGGAGCCTGGCACTCATGAGCGACTACATGCTGCAGTGCCTGCGCAACGACCGCCAAGTTGCCCACATTGTAACTTGTGCAGATTACTGGGTGGTCACCCTGCTGGATCTCCGTTACAAGGACAACGTGCCGTCCTTAATTCCCTCACTGGAGCATGATCAGAAGAAGCCAACGCTGGTAGATGCGCTGCTGATGGTGTTCACACCTGACACCGGCGGCTCAGTGGAAGCACAAGGTGAACGCAGAGGAGGAGGAAGAAGCCGCCAACGCAGCTGGGTCACCGCCCGCACCTCAGAAGGCAGGGTTATCATGGCCGAATTGTGGAAAAGCTTTGTCACCGCGCCACAACAACCAGCACCACCAGCTGATATGGAACGCCTTAGCAGGAGGCAGCATTTCAGCAACATGGTGGAGCAGTACGTGTGCACACCCTCCACGTACTGACTGATGGGTCTGCCCCATTCAACTTCTGGGTCTCCAAATTGGGCACATGGCCTGAGCTTGCCCTGTGGGATCCATGCCTTGTTTAGACGGCTGCGCTTGTCTGTGATGACGCCCCTGACGTGCTAAACACACGTTCAGACAATACACTGGCCGCCGGGAGGCCAGCACCTCCAAGGCTTAAAGGGCTAGCTCTGGCCACGTGGACAATTTGGAGACCCAGAAGTTAAATGGGGCCGAACCATCAATCAGTACGTGGAGGGGTGGAAACATGTACTGTTCTACCATGTTGCTGAAATGCTGCTTTCTGCTAACACGTCCGTATCAGGTGGTGGTGCTGGTTAGTGTTGATCACGAATATTTGAATTGCGAATATCGGCAGTTTGAGAATTTGCGAATATTTCAAATATTGCAAAATATATTTGTAATCACAAATATTATTATTTTTAAATACCAGTTTCACAATCAAGAAAATAATGACTGGAAATCACGAATTCGTGAATTCTCGAATATATGGCGAATATTCGCCCAAATATTCGCAAAATATCGCAAATTCGAATATTGCCCATGACGCTCATCACTAGTGCTGGTTGGCGTGGTGCTAAAGCTTTTCCACATGTCGGCCATGCTAACCCTGCCTTCTGAGGTGCTGGCGGTGCCCCGGCTGCGTTGGCTACTTCTTCCTCCTCTGCTTTAGCCTTGTGGTTCCACTGAGCCCCAGGTGTCAGGGGTGAATGCCACCAGCAGGGCGTCTACCAACGTTCGGCCGAACTTCCGAAAATGTTCGGGATCCGAACTCGACCCGAACTTTATCCCGAACCCGAACCCCATTGAAGTAAATGGGGACCCGAACTTTAGGCACTAAAAAGGCTGTAAAATAGTCCAGGAACGGGCTAGAGGGCTGCAAAAGGCAGCAAAATGTAGGTAAATCCCCTGCAAACAAATGTGGATAGGGAAATGAATTAAAATAAAATAAAATAAATAAAATTTAACCAATATCAATTGGAGAGAGGTCCCACAGCAAGGAATCATGCGTCATATCAACCACCACCGGAGAAGGCCACTTTCAGTTATTTAGGCCCAGCACCCAGACAGAGGAGAGAGGTCCCACAGCAAGGAATCATGCGTCATATCAACCACCACCGGAGAAGGCCACTCTCAGTTATTTCGGCCCAGCACCCAGACAGAGGAGAGAGGTCCCACAGCAAGGAATCATGCGTCATATCACCCACCACCGGAGAAGGCCACTTTCAGTTATTTAGGCCCAGGCACCCAGACCGAGGAGAGAGGTCCCACAGCAAGGAATCATGCGTCATATCACCCACCACTGGAGAAGGCCACTTTCAGTTATTTCGGACCCAGCACCCAGACAGAGGAGAGAGGTCCCACAGCAAGGAATCATGCGTCATATCACCCACCACCGGAGAAGGCCACTTTCAGTTATTTCGGCCCCACCACCCAGACAGAGGAGAGGTTCATTCAACTTTGGGTTGCACCGCAAGATCATGGTAAAGTTAAAAAAATGAGGATTCAATAAAGAAGTGCCCCGGAGTACAAGAATACATGGTTTAGAGGCAGTTATAAATGTCTATTCTGCACAAGGGAGGCACAGGTCCTGTGGGATCCATGCCTGGTTCATTTTTATGAACGTCAGCTTGTCCACGTTGGCTGTGGACAGGCGGCTGTGTTTGTCAGTAATGACGCCACCTGCCGTGCTGAATACACGTTCAGACAAAACGCTGGCCGCCGGGCAGGCCAGCACCTCCAAGGCATAAAATGCTAACTCTGGCCACGTGGACAATTTGGAGACCCAGAAGTTGAATGGGGCCGAACCATCAGTCAGTACGTGGAGGGTGTGCAGACGTACTGTTCAACCATGTTAGTGAAATGCTGCCTCCTGCTAACACGTTCCGTATCAGGTGGTTGTGCAGTTAGCAGTGGCGTGGAGACAAAACTTTTCCACATTTCTGCCATGCTAACCCTGCCCTCAGAGGAGCTGGCCGTGACACAGCTGCGTTGGCGACCTCTTGCTCCTCCACTGCCTTCGCCTTGGGCTTCCACCTGTTCCCCTGTGACATTTGGGAATGCTCTCAGGAGCGCCTCTACCAGCGTGCGCTTGTACTCGCGCATCTTCCTATCTCGCTCCAGTGCAGGAAGTAAGGTGGGCACATTGTTTTTGTACCGGGGATCCAGCAGGGTGGCAACCCAGTAGTCCGCACACGTTAAAATGTGCGCAACTCTGCTGTCGTTGCGCAGGCACTGCAGCATGTAGTCTCTCATGTGTGCCAGGCTCCCCAGAGGTAAGGACAAGCTGTCCTCTGTGGGAGGCGTATCGTCATCGTCCTCCGTATCCCCCAGCCACGCACCAGTGATGGGCCTGAGCTGTGTCGGGTGCCACCCCGCTGTGAACCTGCTTCATCCTCATCCTCCTCCACCTCCTCCTCATCCTCCTCGTCCTCCAGTAGTGGGCCCTGGCTGGCCACATTTGTACCTGGCCTCTGCTGTTGCAAAAAACCTCCCTGTGAACCACTTCAGACTGGCCTGAAAGTGCTAAAAATGACCCCTCATCCTCCTCCTCCTCCTCCTCCTGGGCCACCTGTAACGGACCGTTACGCACACAACTCCGTTTAGGCGATATTCCCTTTTCAGACACACCGGCAGTTACTGCAAGCACCAATTTCCCGAACTGCAAGCACATGAATGCTCCAGACTCCCGAACCGGAAACAGTATACAGCCGAACAGGAAAAACCCTAGGAACAGTTTACACTCCTGGCAGTCGCACTGTAACAGCATACACTCCAATTCCCCCCAAGAACGAGACAACACTTCGCTTGAGGGTTAAGCAGACCACATGTACTGGCCCATACAGCCTCTTTTATTTCCATGTTCAGTCCAGAGGAATACCCCCTGGACTTCTACATTAACCAATCATAAAATAACAAAGGAATGACCGTCCCGCACAGAGTACACATTCCCTCCCCTCTGCTGGTGATATAATTACTAAACACAATGGACGAACTTATTATCACTGGCAGGAAAATATACAGTTTTATACAACGTTCCTAACTTCAAAACTATGCATGGGATTTCAATAAAAATGACATATTAATCATCAATCCATTCAGGGGAACAACATATCCGAAAATGGTACGAGTTAGACCAGGGGTTCAGAAATGAGTAAAAAGTGTCTTTGTGGAACTGGTTTGGGCCGGAAAGCCATGCTGGCAGTAGGTCACAGAGTCCACTCCATTGTGCGCATGTTAGTGAAAAGACACAAAAATACACAAATATACATAATTCCTATTATGCTGAACAGGACCCCCACATTCAGCCTATCCCCAGATGGCTTGGATCCGAGCGCTCAATATATCCGAACAGCGCTCAGATGCCACAAACAAAGTCACATCGCCATGGGGTTTCAGCTTAGCATGGGCTGATGAGAGGGCCCATAATCCTGGGGCAGCAGGCCGGCAACAAGACTTCTCAAGCACCCAGTGTCCAGGTTGGTTTCGCCACATTTCTCCCCTTTTCCAAAAGGACTAACAAGATACCTAATCTTCTGTCGGTTAGTGCCTTGGTTAGTCCAGCAACCCACCCACAAAACACAATCAGCAGTGCAGCCCCCCCACAACACTTGGTTACTGAACCTGGGAAACTTTGTCGCCTGTTTCTGTCCAATGGCTCCACCATGGCTGTGTTGGGTACTGGTCTCCTGGATCTGTGGGTTGCTGAGTGGGCAGAGGCCAGTGGTACTCTGCCCTGGTGCCCGCGCTTCAGCTGGAGTAGCCTGGTTGGAGCCTAGCTGGGAAGAGGGGATAGTAGACTCCTCTCCCTGGACTTGGTCCTGCTGCTGGAGGGGAGACCGACTGTCTCCCTTTGGATAAACCTCCCTGCTGCTGGGGGACAGGACCGACTGTCCCTACCCCTGTAGCCCAGGTGCAGAGACCGCAGTCCCCTCTGCCCCATCTAGGAGAATAAGGTCTCCCCTTTGGTAAATAAGCTGCTGCTGGGGAGAGGTGGTAAGAAGTGCCTCTCCCTGACATACTCTCTGCTGTTGGAAAGGGGGACCGACTGTCTCCCCTTTCGATACATTGTCCCGCTGTTGGGGAGTGAGACCAACTGTCTCTGCTCCCTGCAGGACGCCCTGCCGCTGGGGAGGAAGGACGGCACCTTCAGCTCCCTGTACCCCACATGGCTGCTGGGAAGAGGGACCGACTGTCTCCTCTCCTAAGGGCAAACACTGCCGCTGGGGAGGAAGGACGGCACCTTCAGCTCCCTGTACCCCACTTGGCTCCTGGGAAGAGGGACCGACTGTCTCCTCTCCTAAGGGTACCCACTGCCGCTGGGGAGGAAGGACGGCACCTTCAGCTCCCTGTACCCCACTTGGCTCCTGGGAAGAGGGACCGACTGTCTCCTCTCCTAAGGGCACACACTGCCGCTGGGGAGGAAGGACGGCACCTTCAGCTCCCTGTACCCCACTTGGCTGCTGGGAAGAGGGACCGACTGTCTCCTCTCCTAAGGGCACACTCTGCCGCTGGGGAGGAAGGACGGCACCTTCAGCTCCCTGTACCCCACTTGGCTGCTGGGAAGAGGGACCGACTGTCTCCTCTCCTAAGGGCACACTCTGCCGCTGGGGAGGAAGGACGGCACCTTCAGCTCCCTGTACCCCACTTGGCTGCTGGGAAGAGGGACCGACTGTCTCCTCTCCTAAGGGCACACACTGCCGCTGGGGAGGAAGGACGGCACCTTCAGCTCCCTGTACCCCACTTGGCTGCTGGGAAGAGGGACCGACTGTCTCCTCTCCTAAGGGCACACACTGCCGCTGGGGAGGAAGGACGGCACCTTCAGCTCCCTGTACCCCACTTGGCTGCTGGGAAGAGGGACCGACTGTCTCCTCTCCTAAGGGCACACTCTGCTGCTGGGGAGGAAGGACGGCAACTTCAGCTCCCTGGGACTCGCTCGGCCACTGGGGTCTCTCCCCCCTGGCCCACCCTGCTTTAAACTGCAGGTACTCTCCCATTTTCCTCTTCACGAGCTGCATGACTCTCTTTGAGGGGTTGGGTCCAAATACAGCCAGCACCGCATTAACCTCTCTGTCCAACTGCTCCTGAGTGTAGCTGGACGCCATGCTTGCCCTGCTGAATTTAGTCCTTTTTTTTTGATAGGGGCGCTGTACGGGTACTAGCGCTGCCCTCCAGTTGTAATCCAGGAACTGGTGTAGCCTTGTAGCTGTCCTTCTGGGCCGTAGGAATGATCCCACTGCTGCCACCAATTGTAACGGACCGTTACGCACACAACTCCGTTTAGGCGATATTCCCTTTTCTGACACACCGGCAGTTACTGCAAGCACCAGTTTCCCGAAGCGCAAGCACATGAATGCTCCAGACACCCGAACCGGAAACAGTATACAGCCGAACAGGAAAAACCCTAGGAACAGTTTACACTCCTGGCAGTCGCACTGTGACAGCATACACTCCAATTCCCCCCAAGAACGAGACGACACTTCGCTTGAGGGTTAAGCAGACCACATGTACTGGCCCATACAGCCTCTTTTTATTCACATGTTCAGTCCAGAGGAATACCCCCTGGACTTCTACATTAACCAATCATAAAATAACAAAGGAATGACCGTCCCGCACAGAGTACACATTCCCTCCCCTCTGCCAGTGATATAATTACCAAACACAATGGACGAACTTATTATCACCGGCAGGAAAATATACAGTTTTATACAACGTTCATAACTTCAAAACTATGCATGGGATTTCAATAAAAATTACATATTCATCATCAATCCATTCAGGGGAACAACATATCCAAAAATGGTACGAGTTAGACCAGGGGTTCAGAAATGAGTAAAAAGTGTCTTTGTGGAACTGGTTTGGGCCGGAAAGCCATGCTGGCAGAAGGTCACAGAGTCCTCTGTACTGGAGACAACTGGGAAGTAATCCAATTATCTCCCAGGACAGAGGCAAAACTCCATTGTGCGCATGTTAGTGAAAAGACACAAAAATACACAAATATACATAACTCCTATTATGCTGAACAGGACCCCCACATTCAGCCTATCCCCAGATGGCTTGGATCCGAGCGCTCAATATATCCGAACAGCGCTCAGATGCCACAAACACAGTCACAACGCCATGGGGTTTAAGCTTAGCATGGGCTGATGAGAGGGGCCATAATCCTGGGGCAGCAGGTGGGCAACCAGACTTCTCCAGCACCCAGTGTCCAGGTTGGTTTCGCCACACCACCTCCTCTTCCATCATCGCCCTAAGCGTTTTCTCAAGGAGACATAGAAGTGGTATTGTAACGCTGATAACGGTGCCATCGCCACTGGCCATGTTGGTGGAGTACTCGAAACAGCGCAACAGGGCACACAGGTCTCGCATGGAGGCCCAATCATTGGTGGTGAAGTGGTGCTGTTCCGCAGTGCGACTGACGCGTGCGTGCTGCAGCTGAAACTCCACTATGGCCTGCTGCTGCTCGCACAGTCTCTCCAGCATGTGCAAGGTGGAGTTCCACCTGGTGGGCACGTCGCATATGAGGCGGTGAGCGGGAAGGCCGAAGTTCCGCTGTAGCGCAGACAGGCGAGCAGCGGCAGGATGTGAATGCCGGAAGCGCGCACAGACGGCCCGCACTTTATGCAGCAGCTCTGACATGTCGGGGTAGTTGTGAATGAACTTCTGCACCACCAAATTCAGCACATGCGCCAGGCAAGGGATGTGCGTCAAACCGGCTAGTCCCAGAGCTGCCACGAGATTTCGCCCATTATCGCACACCACCAGGCCGGGCTTGAGGCCCACCGGCAGAAACCACTCGTCGGTCTGTTGGAAATCATGGGGGACACTACGTTGGCATTACTGGCAAATCATGGGGGACACTACAGGGACATTACTAGCAAATCATGGGGGACACTATGGGGACATTACTGGTACATCATGGGGAATACTACGGGGGCATTACTGGCAAATCATTGGGGACACTACTGGGACATTACTGGCATATTCTGGGTGACACAACGGGGACATTACTGGCACATCATGGGGACACTACAGGGATATTACTGGCCTTTCATGCGGGACACTACAGGGGCCTTACTGGCACATCATGGGGGACACTATTGGGACATTATTGGCACACCATAGGGGACACTACGGGGATATTACTGGCATATCATGGAGGACACTATGGAGATATTACTGGAACATCATGGGGGGACACTACGAGGACATTACTGACAAATCATTGGGGACACTACATGGACATTACTGGCATATTATGAGGGACACAACTGGGACATTACTGGTACATCATGGGGAATACTACGGGGGCATTACTGGCAAATCATTGGGGACACTACAGGGACATTACTGGCAAATCATTGGGGACACTACAGGGACATTACTGGCATATTACGGGGGACACAACGGGGACATTACTGGCACATCATGGGGGACACTATGTGGGCATTACTGGCACATCATGGGGGACACTATTGGGACATTACTAGCACATCATGGGGGATACTATTGGGACATTACTGGCACATCATGGGGGATACTATTGGGACATTACTGGCACATCATGGGGGACACTATGGGAACATTACTGGCACATCATTGGGGACACTATTGGGACATTACTGGCACATCATGGGGGGCACTACGGGGATATTACTGGCATATCATGGGGGACACTACGGAACATTACTGGCATATCATGGGGGACACTACGGGGACATTACTGGCATATCATGGGGGACACTACGGAGGCATTACTGGCAAATCATGGGAGACATACGGGGACATTACTGGTATATCATTGGGGACACTACAGGGGCATTACTGGCAAATCATGTGAGACCCTACGGGGACATTACTGGTACATCATGGGGGATTCTACTGAGGCATTACTGGCAAATAATTGGGGACACTACGCGGACATTACTGGTATATCATGGAGGACACTACGGGGACATTACTGGAATATCATGGGGGACACAATGGGGACATTACTGGCATATAATGGGGGACACTATGGGGGCATTACTGGCATATAATGGGGTCACTACGGGGACAATACTGGTAAACTATGAGGGACACTACGGTGGCATTACTGGCATATCATGGGGGACACTACGGGGACATTATTGGCACATCATGGGGGACACTATGGGAACATTACTGGCACATCATTGGGGACACTACGGGGATATTACTGGCACATCATGGGGGATACTACGGGGATATTACTGGCATATCATTGGGGACACAACGGAACATTACTGGCAAATCATGGGGGACACTACGGGGACATTACTGGCATATCATGGGGTCACTACGGGGACAATACTGACAAATCATGGGGGACACTATGTTGGCATTACTGGCATATCATGGGGGACACTATGGAGATATTACTTGAACATCATGGGGTGACACTATTGGGACATTACTGGCACATCATGGGGGACACTACGGGGACATTACTGGCATATCATAAAGGACATTACATGGCCATTGTTGGCGCATCATGGGGGACACTATTGGGACATTACTTGCACATCATGGGGGACACAACGGGGACCTTACTGGCATATCATGTGGGAAAATACTGGGACATTACTGGCACATCATGGGGGACACTACGGGGACATTACTGGAACATTATTGAGGACACTACAGGGATATTACTGGTATATCATGAAGGACACAACGGGGACATTACTGGCAAATCATGGGGAGCCTACAGTGACCTTACTGGTACATCACGGGGAATACAACGTTGACATTACTGGTATATCATGGAGGACACTACAGGGACATTACTGGAATATCATGGGGGACACAACGGGGACATTACTGGCATATCATGGTGGACACTACGGGGGCATTACTGGCATATCATGGGGTCACTACGGGGACAATACTGGCAAATCATGGGGGACACTACAGGGACATTACTGGTACATCATGGGGGATTGTACTGAGGCATTACTGGCAAATAATTGGGGACAATACGCGGACATTACTGGTATATCATGGAGGACACTACGGGGACATTACCGGAATATCATGGGGGACACAACGGGGACAATACTGGCATATCATGGGGTCACTACGGGGACATTACTGGCATAATATGGGGACACTACGTTGGCATTACTGGCATATCATGGGGGACACTACGGGGACATTACTGGCAAATCATGGGGGACACTACGGAGGCATTACTGGCAAATCATGGGGGACACTACGAGGACATTACTGGCACATCATGGGCGACACTATGGGAACATTACTGGCAAATCATTGGGGACACTATTGGGACATTACTGGCACATCATGGGTGCCACTAAGGGATATGACTGGCATATCATGGGGGACACTACGGAACATTACTGGCAAATCATGGGGGACACTACGAGGACATTACTGGCATATTATGGGGGACACAACGGGGTTATTACTGGCACATCATGGGCGATACTATGTGGGCATTACAGGCACATCATGGGGGACACTATGTGGGCATTACAGGCACATCATGGGGGACACTATTGAGACATTACTGGCACATCATGGGGACACTACGGGGATTTTACTGCCCTATCATGCGGGACACTACAGGGGCATTACTGGCACATCATGGGGGACACTATTGGGACATTATTGGCACACCATGGGGGACACTACGTGGATATTACTGGCATATCATGGGGGACACTATGGGGACATTACTGGCACATCATGGGGGACAATACGTGGTCATTACTGGCACATCATGGGGGACACTATTGGGGCATTAATGGCACATCATGGGGGATACTACGGGGGCATTACTGGTATATCATGGAGGACACTACGGGGACATTACTGGCACATCATGGGCGACACTATGGGAACATTACTGGCAAATCATGGGGGACACTACAGGGACATTACTGGCAAATCATGGGGGACTCTACGGGGACATTACTGGTACATCATGGGGAATACTACGGGGCCATTACTGGCAAATCATTGGGGACACTACAGTGACATTACTGGCATATTATGGGGGACACAACGGGGACATTACTGGCACATCATGGGGGACACTATGTGGGCATTACTGGCACATCATGGGGGACACTATGTGGGCATTACTGGCACATCATGGGGGACACTATTGGGACATTACTGGCACATCATGGGGACACTACGGGGATATTACTGCCCTATCATGCGGGACACTACAGGGACATTACTGGCACATCATGGGGGACACTATTGGGACATTATTGGTACACCATGGGGGACACTACGGGGATATTTCTGGCATATCATGGGGGACACAACGTGGGCATTACTGGCACATCATGGGGGACAATATTGGGGCATTACTGGCACATCATGGTGGACACTACGTGGGCATTACTTGCACATAATGTGTGACAATATTGGGGCATTACTTTCACATCATGGGGGATACTACGTGGGCATTACTGGTATATCATGGAGAACATTACGGGGACATTACTGGCATATCATGGGAGACACTACGGAGGCATTACTGGCAAATCATGGGAGACATACGGGGACATTACTGGTATATCATTGGGGACACTACAGGGGCATTACTTGCAAATCTTGTGGGACCCTACGGGGACATTACTGGTACATCATGGGAGATTCTACTAAGGCATTACTGGCAAATGATTGGGGACACTACGCGGACCTTACTGGTATATCATGGAGGACACTACGGGGACATTACTGGAATATCATGGAGGACACAACGGGGACATTACTGGCAAATCATGGGGGAGCCTACAGTGACATTACTGGTACATCATGGGGAATACTACGGGGCATTACTGGCAAATCATTGGGGACACTACAGGGACATTACTGGCATATTATGGGGGACACTACGGGGACATTACTGGTACATCATGGGGAATACTACGGGGCATTACTGGCAAATCATTGGGGACACTACAGGGACATTACTGGCATATCATGGGGGACACTACGGGGACATTACTGGCACATCATGGGGACACTACTGGGACATTACTGGCACATCATGGGGGACACTACGGGGACATTACTGGCATATCATGGGGGACACTACGGGGACATTACTGGCACATCATGGGGGACACTACGTGGGCATTACTGGCACATCATGGGGACACTACGGGGACATTACTGGCATATCATGGGGGACACTATGGGGACATTACTGGCACATCATGGGGGACACTACGGGGCATTACTGGCATATCATGGGGGACACTACGGGGACATTACTGGCATATCATGGGGGACACTACGGAGGCATTACTGGCAAATCATGGGGGACACTACGGGGACATTACTGGTACATCATGGGGGACACTACTGGGGCATTACTGGCAAATCATTGGGGACACTACGCGGACATTACTGGTATATCATGGAGGACACTACGGGGACATTACTGGAATATCATGGTGGACACAACGGGGACATTACTGGCATATCATGGGGTCACTACGGGGACAATACTGGCAAATCATGGGGGACACTACAGGGACATTACTGGCATATCATGGGGTCACTACGGGGACATTACTGGCAAATCATGTGGGGACACTACAGGGTCATTACTGGCAAATCATGGGGGACACTACGGGGACATTACTGGCACATCATGGGGGACACTATGGGAACATTACTGGCACATCATTGGGGACACTATTGGGACATTAGTGGCACATCATGGGGGACACTACGGGGATATTACTGGCATATCATGGGGGACACTACGGAACATTACTGGCAAATCATGGGGGACACTACGGGGACATTACTGGCATATTATGGAGGACACAACGGGGACATTACTGGCACATCATGGGCGACACTATGTGGGCATTACTGGCACATCATGGGGGACACTATATGGGCTTTACTGGCACATCATGGGGGACACTATTGGGACTTTACTGGCACACCATGGGGGACACTATGGGGATATTACTGGCATATCATGGGGGAACACTATGGGGACATTACTGGCACATCATGGGGGACACTATTGGGGCATTACTGGCACATCATGGGGGACACTACGGGACATTACTGGCATATCATGGGGGACACTACGGGGACATTACTGGCATATCATGGGGGACACTACGGGGACATTACTGGCAAATCATGGGGACACTACGTGGACATTACTGGCATATCATGGGGGACACTACGGGGACATTACTGGCAAATCATGGGGGACACTACGGGGACATTACTGGCACATCATGGGGGACACTACGGGGACATTACTGGCAAATCATGGGGGACACTACAGGGACATTACTGGCATATCATGGGGGACACTACGGGGACATTACTGGCACATCATGGGGACACTATGGGGACATTACTGGCACATCATGGGGGACACTACGGGGACATTACTGGCATATCATGGGGGACACTACGGGGACATTACTGGCAAATCATGGGGGACACTACGGGGACATTACTGGCATATCATGGGGGACACTACGGGGACATTACTGGCACATCATGGGGGACACTACGGGACATTACTGGCAAATCATGGGGGACACTACGGGGACATTACTGGCATATCATGGGGGACACTACGGGGACATTACTGGCACATCATGGGGACACTACGTGGGACATTACTGGCACATCATGGGGGACACTATGTGGGACATTACTGGCACATCATGGGGGACACTATTGGGACATTACTGGCACATCATGGGGGACACTACGGGGACATTACTGGCATATCATGGGGGACACTACGGGGACATTACTGGCACATCATGGGGGACACTACTGGGACATTACTGGCACATCATGGGGGACACTACGGGGACATTACTGGCAAATCATGGGGAGACACATTACATAGAGGACATTACATGGCCATTGCTGGCACATCATGGGGGACACTATTGGGACATTACTGGCACATCATGGGGGACACTACGGAACATTACTGGCAAATCATGGGGGACACTACGGGGACCTTACTGGCATATCATGGGGGAAAATACTGGGACTTTACTGGCACATTATGGGGACACTACAGGGACATTACTGGTATATCATGGAGGACACAACGGGGACATTACTGGCAAATAATGGGGGAGCCTACAGTGACATTACTGGTACATCATGGGGAATACTACAGGTGGCATTACTGGCATATTATGGGGGACACAACGTGGACATTACTGGTACATCATGGGGAATACTACGGGGGCATTCCTGGCAAATCATTGGGGACACTACAGGGACATTACTGGCATATTATGGGGGACACAACGGGGACAATACTGGTACATCATGGGGAATACTACGGGGTCTTTACTGGCAAATCATTGGGGACACTATTGGGACATTACTGGCACATCATGGGGGGACACTACGGGGATATTACTGGCATATCATTGGGGACACTACGGAACATTACTGGCAAATCATGGGGGACACTACGGGGACATTACTGGCATATCATGGGGACACTACGGGGACATTACTGGCACATCATGGGGGACACTACTGGGGCATTACTGGCAAATCATGGGGACACTACGGGGACATTACTGGCATATCATGGGGGACACTACGGGGACATTACTGGCATATCATGGGGGACACTACGGGGACATTACTGGCATATCATGGGGGACACTACGGGGACATTACTGGCAAATCATGGGGGACACTACGGGGACATTACTGGCAAATCATGGGGGACACTACGGGGACATTACTGGCATATCATGGGGGACACTACGGGGACATTACTGGCAAATCATGGGGACACTACGGGGACATTACTGGCATATCATGGAGGACACTACGGGGACATTACTGGCACATCATGGGGACACTACGTGGGACATTACTGGCATATCATGGGGGACACTACGGGGACATTACTGGCACATCATGGGGGACACTACTGGGACATTACTGGCACATCATGGGGGACACTACGGGGACATTACTGGCATATCATGGGGGACACTACGGGGACATTACTGGCACATCATGGGGGACACTACTGGGACATTACTGGCACATCATGGGGGACACTACGGGGACATTACTGGCATATCATGGGGGACACTACGGGGACATTACTGGCATATCATGGGGACACTACGGGGACATTACTGGCACATCATGGGGGACACTACGGGGACATTACTGGCATATCATGGGGACACTACGGGGACATTACTGGCAAATCATGGGGGACACTACGGGGACATTACTGGCACATCATGGGGGACACTACGGGGACATTACTGGCAAATCATGGGGACACTACAGGGACATTACTGGCATATCATGGGGGACACTACGGGGACATTACTGGCACATCATGGGGGACACTATGTGGGACATTACTGGCACATCATGGGGACACTACTGGGACATTACTGGCACATCATGGGGACACTACGGGGACATTACTGGCATATCATGGGGGACACTACGGGGACATTACTGGCATATCATGGGGACACTACGGGGACATTACTGGCACATCATGGGGGACACTACGGGACATTACTGGCAAATCATGGGGGACACTACGGGGACATTACTGGCATATCATGGGGGACACTACGGGGACATTACTGGCACATCATGGGGGACACTACGGGGACATTACTGGCACATCATGGGGGACACTACGTGGGACATTACTGGCACATCATGGGGGACACTATTGGGACATTACTGGCACATCATGGGGGACACTACGGGGACATTACTGGCATATCATGGGGGACACTACTGGGACATTACTGGCACATCATGGGGACACTATTGGGACATTACTGGCACATCATGGAGGACACTACGGGGACATTACTGGCAAATCATGGGGAGCCATTACATAAGGACATTACATGGCCATTGTTGGCGCATCATGGGGACACTATTGGGACATTACTTGCACATCATGGGGGACACTACGGGGACCTTACTGGCATATCATTGTGGGAAAATACTGGGACATTACTGGCACATCATGGGGGACACTACGGGGACATTACTGGCACATTATGGGGGACACTACAGGGACATTACTGGTATATCATGGAGGACACAACGGGGACATTACTGGCAAATCATGGGGGACCCTACAGTGACATTACTGGTACATCATGGGGAATACTACGGGAGGCATTAATGGCATATTATGGGGGACACAATGGGGACATTACTGGTACATCATGGGGAATACTACGGTGGCATTACTGGCAAATCATTGGGGACAGTACAGGGACATTACTGGCATATTATGGGGGACACAACTGGGACATTACTGGTACATCATGGGGAATACTACGGGGGCATTACTGGCAAATCATTGGGGACACTACAGGGACATTACTGGCATATCATGGGGACACTATGGGGACATTACTGGCACATCATGGGGGACACTACGGGGACATTACTGGCATATCATGGGGGACACTACGGGGACATTACTGGCATATCATGGGGGACACTACGGGGACATTACTGGCACATCATGGGGGACACTACGGGGCATTACTGGCAAATCATGGGGACACTACAGGGACATTACTGGCATATCATGGAGGACACTACGGGGACATTACTGGCATATCATGGGGACACTACGGGGACATTACTGGCATATCATGGGGGACACTACGGGGACATTACTGGCAAATCATGGGGGACACTACAGGGACATTACTGGCAAATCATGGGGGACACTACGGGGACATTACTGGCACATCATGGGGGACACTATGGGGACATTACTGGCACATCATTGGGGACACTATTGGGACATTACTGGCACATCATGGGGGACACTACGGGGATATTACTGGCATATCATGGGGACACTACGGGACATTACTGGCAAATCATGGGGGACACTACGGGGACATTACTGGCATATCATGGAGGACACTACGGGGACATTACTGGCACATCATGGGGACACTATGTGGGCATTACTGGCACATCATGGGGGACACTACTGGGACATTACTGGCACATCATGGGGACACTATTGGGACATTACTGGCACATCATGGGGACACTACGGGGACATTACTGGCATATCATGGGGGACACTACGGGGACATTACTGGCACATCATGGGGGACACTATTGGGGCATTACTGCCACATCATGGGGGATACTACGGGGGCATTACTGGTATATCATGGAGGACACTATGGGGACATTACTGGCATATCATGGGGGACACTACGGAGGCATTACTGGCGAATCATGGGAGACATACGGGGACATTACTGGTATAGCATTAGGGACACTACAGGGGCATTACTGGCAAATCATGTGGGACCCTACGGGGACATTACTGGTACATCATGGGGGATACTACTGAGGCATTATTGGCAAATAATTGGGGACACTACATGGACATTACTGGTATATCATGGAGGACACTACGGGGACATTACTGGAATATCATGGGGTCACTACGGGGACAATACTGGCAAATCATGGGGGACACTACGTTGGCATTACTGGCATATCATGGGGGACACTACGGGGACATTAATGGCAAATCATGGGGGACACTACGGGGACATTACTGGTACATCATGGGGAATACTACGGGGGCATTACTGGCAAATCATTGGGGACACTACAGGGACATTACTGGCATATCATGGGGGACACTACGGGGACATTACTGGCACATCATGGGGGACACTATGTGGGCATTACTGGCACATCATGGGGG